>QJNV01000507.1:0-34573 GCA_004155935.1 Monosporascus sp. GIB2
CACGTATTTTCTTGAAGGCCTCGGCTCCACCGGAGAAAGAACGACGATCTCTAGTGTGGCCGAACACGCCTGACAATGGCGATTTGCGGCTTGGCTCTTCAGGAGCAACAAGCTCCTTCGATCCGGTACGCCGTGGAGACGGGAGTTGGAGCCTACCCGCCTGTTGCTGAGTCGAAGGCAAGTTTCCTAAAGACAGCCCCCGGATCTGGCGGGTCTGAGGCCTAGCTCGGTAGTTTGAGGACGGGCCATTAGCCGTACGCGCGGGCGCGGCCTTGTGTGGCTCTTCTGGTTCACCGGAGGCATTACAGTCTATCACCTTGAAGAGCCCGCCGCCAGGTAGAGCTTCCATGGCCGCCGCTTTCTCCGCTGCCGGAGTCTTGGGAGAAGTCAGTCTTATCGCAGCCGGACCGAGAACAGGCTGGATGAAAGACTGCGCATCATCTTGATCAATATCCAGCAGCTCTTCCTCCTCGGCACTGTCGGAGTGTGCTGGCAAGTTTTCGCCCTGTTCCACAAGCGTATGCATGTGTTGCGCCCCTTCGGTTGGTGAGACGTGCTGTTGGGGGCTGATGCTTGCCATGGCTAGGAATCTGCAGCGGGTTCCGAGCCGTCGGGCTTTCGACAAATGTTGAGACTCCCGTTCACCTGCTACAATCTCCTTGGTGAACACAGTAATCGTCCTCTCCGCTTCTGAAATAATTGTCCGAAAGATAGCGCGGCTCTTTGGCTCTTACACGCCGGAAGCACCGGGATTATTCTTGATCCAGAAAGTTCGATGAATGGATGGATATTAGTAACGGATGTCGGCTTTCTTATGTTGAAAAGTAGAAGAAAACGGGGACGAGATAATGAGGAACCGTTGTCACTAGACAACCTTTCGAGAATAGATGTAATGTCAGCTATGAAAGGGTACCTATATAACTCTAGATAATCCAATTCAGGAGATGGGACCTTCCTTTCCTGATTCAGGGTCCTCGCTAATTTGGACGGCGCTCCGCAGGGTAGAAAAGGGTCCTATCAGCAATTCGCTGGCGTTGTAAGTTAGTACCACTCAGCACCGACATTTTGCGGAGGTCGCAACGCTTCCTAATCCATTAAAATTGGCGTGGGATCGAGGCTAAGGTTGTTGATTGGTAGTCGTGATGTTTATGGCGGTGGGCATCCCCAATTTCGATTTCTTGTAAGTCAGATTGACGGTCGAATATAATATAAGGAAGGGGTCAGCGCTGAGCTTATCGGCGGGGAATTAAGTGCTGTACAACACAAAACACAATCTGCCTGACGTTATGAAACGTTTAGAACCGAAATATCTACTGCTTACTCATCGAGCGCAGAGTCCCCAACGAAGCTATACGAAGCATACCGGTAGGTTATGCGACAAACATGTAGCATAAGCTCCAAGAGGTAACGCGCCAGATGGCCAAGGTGCTAAACGTTGGGAAGATAGCTATATTACACTGTACAGAGTGGAGTTACGCCGACTTGGCAAGTCATATAGTACGTACGCGATATTACGAGAAATCACAACTGGAACTTGATGCCGAGGCTCTCATCTATCTCCTTGACCTTCTGAACCGACCTTTTATATCCGGGAAGCGTTTCCAGTCTGTCAATGTACGCGAACAGCCTGGGATACAGCTCGCTCGGCGTGTGACCCTCCCAGTCGCCAAAGGTCTGGAACTGCTCCTTGGCCGTAATCAGGCCAAAGCTGATGAGGATGTCGGCAGCGGTAAGGTGCTCACCGCACAGGTAGTCCCCACCGGAGGTCGAGAGCTGCTGTTCGAGGAAGGCGAGCTGTGACTTGACGCTGGGATAGATCAAGCGGGCGAATATCTGGTTCGCGATCATCGACGTGAGGGGCCGGATGAAAAACGGGACCTGCCGGCTCTTGAGGTTCCCCATGACCATGGCCATGACCAGCGACACCATCATGGTGCCCTCGGTAAAGTGGAGGAAGTACTGCCACCGTAACCAAGCAATGGTCTCCCCTCCGGCCTTGCCCTCCTGGCCGTCCCGGTAGCGCTTCGGCATCAGCGTCGTGTCCTTGCCGAAGTGTTCAGTCAGGTACTGGACGATGAAGCCGCTCTCGGCCAGCACGATAGGCTCGGCGGTACCGGGTGAGGTGATTGAGATGACAGGCGACTTGCCCAGCGGGTGGATCTTCTTCAGATCATCCGGCGCAGACTGATCGCTCCTGCGACGGAACGTCACAAGCTCATACTCGACCCCGAGTTCTTCGAGGAGCCACAGAACGTTTTGGGCCCGGGACTTTTCCAGCCTACGACCGGTTAAGAATGACTAGGTACTTGTTTCTTCGCGTAGATAAGAATATGGAACGCCCTCTTACCAATACAGCTTGACTTTGGGCTGCTCCTCTGTAGCCATAGCGGTTGAGTTGGCAAATGATGTCAATTGTTAGGAGCATGTGAGAAAAGCTATGATTTAGTATGAGACCATTTGAAACGAGAGCAGTTTCCTGGAATGCTGAGTATGTAGTATTTTAAGTTGTTCTTATCTTACGGTACAGGATGACTTTATGTTGGTTATGGTGCAGATCGAGCCCGGGGTCGTGAAGAAACCTCCATGCAGCCAAAATATACCTCGGCTGCCTGCTCCGCTGGGTACTGCCATGTTAATGATTCGGTATTAGAAAATATCCTGCCTTTGGTGTTGCGTTCGGGGCGCATGGTAGGTGTCTGCAGGATCGAATACGAAAGATCCCGGATCGAACTGGTCTTGCGGTCTTGATTCGGTCTCCATTCGGTCTTGATTTGTAGCGTCACTGTCCGTCGGAGTGGTTTCCTATTTGGGACAAATGATGGGTCCATTCTCCCGTATTGTAAACGAACGGGTTTACGAACCTTCGGGTTAAGAAGCCGAACGAACGAGGACATGGTCTGATTCCGGTAGTAATGCGGCTGGTGAGCAGAAAACCCACTAAGTGCATTGTGGCCGTGCAATCCACATACAAGCCTCAGCCTCAGCCCGCCGCCAGTGCTAGCGGATGTGCATCATCCAGTCGCTGGAGCTTCGATTGACAACCGATCTCGAAACTCGGAACCACGACGTTCAGCCTTCCACCGAAACGAGACAACTGCCTATCCTAGCCAAGATGGGTGGCCTGCAGCACTACCGTACGTATCTGATTCCGTGGCCATCGGGCCTTCACGGCCGGCGATGGTAGCAATGGTAGCAAGCAGGGCAGGCAAGCTAATATCTCTCACAGGCATGTCGATGGACCCGGCCATCCAGAAGCTGGGGGGTACGTCTCCCTTTCTCCCCTTTCTCGCGCCTACCGTCGTTGGATTGCGAGATGACGGCGACGATGAAGCCGACCGCGACGGTTATGCGCAGGAGGATACGCTTGGTCATATAAGATCTATTGCTAACCGAGCACCCCGCAGCCATGACTACGAACCGACACAAGTACTTCCGCTGGACCCCGAGGACCGCCCGCATCACCTTCATGTACGCCGTCTTCGTCCCCGCCATTTTCACCTTCATGGCGTATCAGACAGATGTGAGTTCGGCCCCGAGCGGCGGCTTCCCGTCCCTCCAGTATCGAGAGACGCGATACTAACGAGCTTGGTACTCCCTATAAAGGGCAAATACGATATACGCGCGAAGAGAAAAGGGGATCTAATCAGCGAGTACTGAACGTCGGGGTCATCCATGGGCAGCCGGTGCGCTTGTACATAGAGTAGGATGAGGAAAGCTAAACCATCTAGGAGCTTCTGATGATCGGGCGGCGCCTTGTGTCACAATCAACTGGGAATGTCAATTGCGAGCTGTGCATAGAGAAACCTGGCCACGGAACGTGCTTGACTTCTCAATTAACGGAGCTTCTCCTATGGATACAGCGTTTGACGTTACTAGAAACGCTTGGCTTGGCTCCAGGTATAAACGTTTTAATATGCCGTCATCTACCCATTGGACGATATACGACCGAAGTGGCAGGCACAAAGTTGATCAAACCCATAACGCCGGCGACCGGTTTACAAGGCAATAAATAACACGCCAGCTCTAGGCTGCTACAAGCACCAACCATCCACCGAGCCTTTAGCATGCCGCAGCCCCAGTTATCCCAAAATATCCCAAATCCCGTCTCTGGGCTATCAGCATGGAACACACTTTCAGGTGCACCCAGCGTACGAAGCAGTTCGAGCGATGCAGGCTCTACTGTCACATCCTGTCTTGATTGCGCCAGGCTAGCAGCAAGTTATGGATGTATTACGGACTGGGGATGGAGAAAAAGGATATTGAAACCCAAAAAGAAACATGCATCAGCCGCGAATCGAACGCGGGGCCCATCGAGTTCTCTTTTTGAAGGAAGGTGGCAACGATGGATTTTACCACTAAACCACTGATGCTTGTGTGAAAAACCGGGTTCTTATTACCGTCCATCTAGAGAGCGGGGTAGCGGCTTTGTGTGTCGTTTTCCCTTCCCATTTCCTAAGGACTTCGGATGGGAGAGACAATGGGGGTTTTTGCGCCACCATTCTACCAACATTTCTACACGTTGGCAACGGCGTCTCTGCATATGATATTAGAGTAGGATAGGTACGAGGTAGGTTTTCCAACTTACCTATTAATACCGTCGCATCCACCACTCCTCGCATGACTGTATGATTTGTCTGTCCTACGGTAGTTTGCTAGTTAAATAACTAGCCTACCCAGATAGTTGTTGCGTTCGCTGTACATAGCGCACTGCACTTTGCGCCTAAACCGCAACGCCATGCATGTCAACTCTGTCCCAACCGTCGTTGTGGTCGCCTAAGTATATAAAAGTAAACACGCAATCCAGCTGTCACTTCATCACCACCGTCGACCGCCCCTTCCCCTCCCAACAGGCACATCGGGCAACCTCTCACCTCTCCTCCACTCTCCCATGGGTACCCCACCGCCACCGCCGGCGCCACCGCCGCCACTACCGGCCCCGGCACCCCTATGACCGCTAAAGCGATGATACCGGGCCCTGTCGCTCCCGGGCACGCTCGGCCGCCTGCCCGCCGCCCGCGGGAACCCATTCTCCCTCTCAGCAGCCGCGCGACCCCCGCCATCCGGCGGCCTGCCCACGAGCGCCCTTGCCTCCCCTAGCCCGGCCCCGCGCCCCGTGCGCGCGTCGCTGGCGGGCGCGACGGACCCGTCCGGCAGCGGCGGCAGGATCGCGCACGAGATGTAGTCGCCGGGGACGAAGCGGGCGTCCGCGAGCGTCTTGTTGCCGTCTCCGTCTCCGCCGCCGCTGCTGCTGTTGTTGTTGTTGTTGTTGTTGTTGTTGGCGCTGTGATCATTGCCACCATCGCCGCGGCCGGGGCCGTCTAGCGCTATCTTATCAGCCTCGACGATGGCATTCGGGTCCAGCGCGGGACCGCCGTCCCCGATGACCACGCTGCCGAGCTCCTTCACCGTGTATCGCGGGGCCACTGGGCCGCTTCCTCTAGTGCCGGCGCCGCCCGGTGCGCTCCGCGTGTCGACGAAAATGAGGCGGTAGGCGAGGCGCGTGCCGATCGCCGGGTCAGGGAGGAGTGGGAGCGATGACGGCGAGGATGCGGCGGCGACGTGGTGCGTCAGCTCGGTTAGGGTGCAGTCTGGCCAGGTGTGTATTGTGAGGTGAGGTGGTAGTGGTGTTGTCGCGAATTCATCTGGTCTGCGGATCGATTAGCTCAGGTGGATAGCTCTATCTTCCCCTTCGTAAACGAAAACGCAACGTTGATCGGGTGTGTCGCAGTCGCAGACGGCATAGGAGAGGTACTCGCCTATGAAATGCACCGGTGCGATAGAATAGCTGCACCATGAACGGTGGAGTTGTGTGTCGGTCCATCCTCCCTCGCGATAGTGGCTTTTCCTAAGGCCAAACTGGCTTACGGGCGTTGGGAATGACGTGATGAGTTCAGGTGTCAAGTCATTATACACAATGCGGTAATAGCAGCACTTATAAGTATTAATATCGTACGCTATGTAAGACAGACCAGGTAGGTAGGCAGCGTGGACAGTAAATTGGGATGGATCGTAAACGGGAGAGAGATATTTGCGGCAGCTTAGTGAATGATGTTCTGAAGATGGAATGGGAAGCATTGGAGCGCTACGAAGTACATAATAGAGCTTCTATGGACCCCAAACATGAAGACTCTCCAAGATACTACAGAAGAAAGGGAACTTGTACGTACAAAGGGATATCGACACGCCCCAGTGCTTCCATGGCTGGCCGCGCCCTGCCATTAACGTACTGGAGCTAGCTAGCGTCTAAATTCTCCGGCAACCCACTGCGGCTCTTTCTAACCGCCCTTCTAACGTTTAACCTCCACAGTGCAGCGGCATACATATGGCAGACATCCATTGAAACCAACTTGGTCAGGCATACATACATACAACCGCTTCCTCCATCCACCAATTCTGTACCGATATCTCGACTTGGTCTCAAAAACCACGTGTGATTCGGACTAGGATCCGACAATCCATCTTGTCTCCCACGCTCCGTACGAAACAAATCGCTCGCAAACAAGGCCGAAGCGAATCAACGGTCGTTCGCCACCGGCAACCTCCAAGATGGATTTCGCATCCCTGATGTCCCGCGAGATCGCGAAAGCGAAAGCGCCAACACCGCCCACCGCCACCACCAAAGCCTCTTCGCCATCCGCCGACGAGGCGAACAACAGCACGGCGGCGACGACGGCGGCGGAGCAGAAAAAGTACATGAGGCGCGCCGAGGCCGAGGCGGCGCGCGAGGCGGCGTACAGGGCGGAGCAGGCGGCGCTCGAGGAGAGGCGCGCGCGCAAGGCGGCCGAGAAGCGCAAGCGCGAGGAGGAGGCGCTGGCGGAGTCGCGGGCGCGCGAGGAGAAGCGGCGGCGGCTCGAGGAGGAGACGCGGCGGCGCCGGGAGGAGGCCGCGGCGGCCGAGGAGCGCGCGCGGAGGCGGAGGCTGGGGCTGCCCGAGGCGCCGCCGCCGCGGGCCGGGAGCGAGGGCGCCCAGGGCAGCGGCGGTAGCGCCGGCGAGGAGGGGGAAGAAGACGTCCCCGACGAGGAGCTGGTGCGCAGGCTGCGCGAGCTCGGCGAGCCCGCGGCGCTGTTCGGCGAGTCCCACCGCGGCCGCCTGCGCCGGTACCGCCGGCTGACGACGGTGGTGACGGCGGGGCCCATCCCGACGACGCTGCGGCTCGTCGACGAGGCCGACATGAAGGTCCCCGAGACGGTGCCGCAGTCCAAGGAGGAGCGGAAGTACCTGTTCCGGCAGCTGGCGTCCTACTTCACCATGGTGCTGCGGGAGTGGGAGGCGGCGCTCGCGCGGGAACACCAGGAACAGCTGCAGCAACAGACAGGGCAAAAGCAGGGGGGCGCGGGAGGGGAAGACGGGCCCCAACAGAAGCAGCAGCTAACCTTCGCGAGCAGGGCGGCCATCAACGCGATGACGTCGAGCCGGGACAACATGCGGCCCCTGTTCCGGCGGTTCGAGCAGGGGGACCTCGAGGACGACATACTGAGGCCCATGGTGGAGATCGTGCGGGCGGCGCAGGAGCGGCGCTACGTCGACGCCAACGACGGCTACCTGCGCCTGAGCATCGGCAAGGCCGCCTGGCCCATCGGCGTCACAATGGTGGGCATCCACGAGCGCAGCGCGCGCGAGAAGCTGCACGCCGGCGGCGAGCGCAGCCACATCATGGGCGACGAGGTCACGCGCAAGTACCTGCAGAGCATCAAGCGCTGCCTCACCTTCGCCCAGGTCCGCTGGCCGCCCGAGGACATCAGGCAGTTGATGGGGTAATAGTCGGCTAGAAATACGAGCGAGCGCGGAATCGGGAAAGCACGAAAAAGAAGATAATAACAACTAATAACACGAAATCGGCTTCCCCTCCCCTGGGGCCCGTTTCGCCGTGGGGCCTACGGCTGTTCTACGATTCGGTCATTACGTCGTGACTGATATTCATAATAGCTATTCGTCCGTCTCCTGTAATGATCCCCCGTTCATGATGAGCCGTGCCCTCCGTAAGACGTCATTTCCGAACTCCGTAACCCCTTCCATGCAATGCAGAACCTGCAAGTTGTCACTGCCCGTCCCCTGGAAAATGACACGGCATATCCGTGACCAATACCTTGACCTAGGTCATTGCTGTATCCCCAGCGCCCGCCTGCCTTTTGCTTTCGTCCATCCACGAGTCCCCAAGACTAGGTAGGCCTTTCTTGGCAGCGCCCTTGACCTCAAGATCGGCCGCCGAGAGGCTAATGCGTCGAATTCGCTCCAATGCCTCCTTCTCGTACTTTCTCGCCGTCTCTAGAGCTTTGGTCTGCATCGCGATGCGGGAATCAGTCGAGACCGCGACGAGCAGCTAAATTTGATCGCGTTATTTACCCCTATCGCCAAGTGGTTACTAAATATGTGGGATCTGCTCGTACCTTGTCGATGGTGTTGATACGTGCCTTAAGAACACCGCTTTTGATCATCCTGACCAGCTCCGCCTCAAGGGACTCTCCGGGCTTGGCGAAGGCCGCGTTCATGCTCTCCAGAGTGACGCATGAGAATGGTACGAAGTACTGCACGATGCACTTGTTGCGGATCTGGGAGAAGAGTAATGGCACGTGCTGGCACAAGTAGATGTCGAGCAGATAGTCGGCTCGATACGACTCGAGAATGCTTAAGCATGCCGAATATCTCCCGTTGACGAACATGGAGATGGCTTTGCGGATATGGGGCTCCAATTCCAAGTAGTTTCTAAAGCTCGAGCTTTCGAGGACGCGAGCTTGTAGTTCCGCTCTGTCCATGGAAGCAAGCGCCGTCAGTCCTCCATAAGTGGCAACATCATTAGGGCTAGCAATGTCGTTGTGCTGTTGGCAGATAAGGGGATCCCCGACCTCGAGGAAGCACCTCGCAGCCTCGTAGTACTTCTCAGATCCGAGATGCGCCAGTCCGGAAACCATCTTCTGGTAGGGCTGTAGAGCTTTCTGATCCTCGTCCGCGTTGCCGGCCACCACCTTACTGACGTTCGCCAACACGCTGGGCCAATCTCGTCTCTGCAGAAGAATTCCAATGACGTGCTTCCCCACGTCCAATATATGGTATTGTGTGCTCGCGTCTGGCCGCATTTTTGTGTACGTCTCGATAGCGCCGCCCAGGTCTCCAATAGACTCTAGGTGTTCACCGAGGTCTCGGTGTCCGATCTGAACCACATGTCAGCTACAGCCCACTCTATAGGCTTTGAGGGCGCGGCCATACTCTGATGCTCTCTTTTACCAAGTTGTTCTTGTATCCCTTGAGCTCAGTTTCGAGCCGATGCGTGTCCATCTTGTTCTGTCTGTCGGTGTTCGTCACCCAAGTCTCGTCCCATTGAGCCTCGGGCTCGTTGGGGGCAGCAATCCGGATGCATTCCCAGGCGTCACGGTATCGCTGAATGTCCCTGCCTCTCTTCGCCTCGTGGATCGCAGCCTTGAGCGCATCGACACATAACGGCACCGAGGACTGTCCGATTAGGAGGAGCCGTGGGAAGCGAGTTCGGCCTGGCACAGAGATATATATGTCAGGAAAAAGATGCCACAAAGAGATAGGATTATGCGGACAGGGTGTATCCTAGATGTCGATGAGATGTACTAGCTGGAAAGGGGGGCGGCTTGCCTTTGTAATTCGATATGTACAGGTCCAGATCAAACTTCGGTGCCTCTGGCTCGGGATCCCGCGTCAGCAAAGTCAGTTCTGGCCGGGGATTCTGGCGTCAGGGTCTCTGCGCACCTCTCACGATGTGTCCGCCTTGGTTCTCCATGGCGGTGAAGAAGGCCAGAATGTGATTCTGCTGGTCGGCCGCCATGACGTAGTAGTCTCTTGCCAGCAGCTAGATGTGTGTCGATTTTGCTTGGCCGATGCTGCGATAGATTCCAGAGGCTGATGAACTTCTTTGGGATTAGCAGAGAAAGGTACCGGTAACGGGAACCGCACTCTTATGCCGTTGTGCCGGTGCCGGTTGCCGGTGGTGACTCAAGTTCCGACCCTTCTACCTCGATTTCAACTGACAACTTTTGTTGCCGCCAATGCGGACGAAATAAGGCGCCTGCAGGAATGGGAAGCGTGATGTTCCAATATCAAACCTTATTTGAGGTTACCCTGCCATTTGGTATGGTGTACTTAAGTATGAGGTTAGAGGTAAGGGTACTAGGTAAGTAAGGTGGGCGAGAATGCCAGGCCACTCGTCACTGCTCTAGTCTTTTTGCGGGGTAGCTACCTAGGTACTGTTGGTTCCACCCCTTCGGTTCAAGGTAAGCTGAGGCTGCTGAACTTTCCAGGGCTGCCAGGTTTACCTAACGTTAGTACCTGATAAGGTTTGTACATAATTTGATACGGCAGGACGGAAACTGTATCTGGCCAGTGCTATTCGTGGATGTACAGGGCTCTGTCAGCCAGTTCAATCACATGCGTGCTGAAAGGACAATGCGGGGTGAAATATGTCACCCAATACCTTTACAAGACATTTCAAACACTTCCAAGTTGCTTTTGACATTCAAGTTCACGATTCCCAATACTTCATTCAGTGATGCTACCTTCTCATCAACATCTAGGTGTGCATAGATAGGTAGATAAGGAGTATATAGCCATAGAATGGCAATATAAACAAGCACGGGCTACAGGGTCATGGCCGTTGTTACATGTTCATTGTAACAAGGTATGGAATCTATGTACGACTTACTACATCTTGTTGTGTAATGCCATGCCTGAAAGCGCTCGAAACGTAGGGCAACTAACCCACTTGAATTCTAGTAGATAGATAATAATGGTCTTGGGCTTACGCTACGTTGATCTACCCGCTAGGGGCTTCCCAACTATGTACGTCCTATAAGAATACCTACGCAAAGTCTAATGACGTCGGTCTAGCCACTAGACCGGGACGCTATATATGGGCTTTTTACTGGATATTTGTTGAAGTCTTAGACGCCCAGGCTTTTGATCTCCTTTGTGTTCTTGGATTCCGGCTGGTAAGCCAGATGGTGCTGGCCCTGTTGGCCCAGATGCATTGGCCGTAATAGTAACACTTGTCACGGCACAACATAAGGTCCTAGAGGCGAGGCTCTAGTATGGGCTGCCTGTATGGTGAAATACAAAGCTAAAGAACAGAAAAGAGAAAGGAAGCCCAAATCTCAAAGTAAATACAGGAAATATGGGGTACGCGTTCTCCAGCCCTAACTCCCAATCAGTAGTGGCCTATGCTTCCAACCTAACAAACAATCCAGCTGTTGCCAACTGCCACAGCCGTCACAACACTGGTATTTCCGGGCTCATATTCGACTTCCAGTACATAATGGTATAGCAACTCGTGGTATTCTTAGCATGGGCATGATTAAACGATACTGAGGTAAATACACTTTATATAACAGGACAAAGAACAGGCGATCGCCGTTATTAAGAATTATAGTGCGATCGCAAATTTAGGCATTTCTTCTTATGGAGGAAAGGTATCATTGGGCGATTTGTGTTCCTGGCGTGTTATACCCAGCGATCGATCTAATACCCACTCGCTGCATCTATCATTACGTATCACGGCACGTAATGCTTGTGTTACAGTGCTTAAAGAGGCCTGGTTGGAATGCCTCGGGACACCCGAGTTGCCCATGCAGCCGGCCTCCTTGTCTCCTACAACTCACAGGGTATCTCCATAACCCCACAATATTCCCTACCTTTTGTGAATTCTTTAGTGCTTCTCTTAACGTAACCTTCTGTTATAACAACACTTATTAATGGCATTCAGTAGCTCCAATTAACAACGATGTTTCGCGAAGCCTCTTTTGTTTTTATATATACATATATATATATATATATATATATGTATATATAGAAGTTGGGCTTCTAGCCTAGTTGGAAATTACTGAAAATGTCTTGATTTAAGCAGATACAGCTGTTAGTAGGTTGATATATACCTACAGATTGTGGTGATTGTGGGTTACAGATATGTAGTAATGGGCAAATTTCCATACAAGTTCTATGGAAGTCTACTTACTGGCTGCAATAGAAACAAGTGGGCGGTGGAGGTAGCTAACACAGAATTACCCCTGTGGGCTGTACTTAGAGGCTACGGTAATGATTGGATGCATCTGGTTCCGCATTCGAAGCATGGAAGAGGTATCCAATCAAGCGGCTTCTACGACTCCAGGGTCTTTTAGTGGTCAAGTGGATATGAGCCAAGATTGGCAAGTGGAAGGCATGCTTGTCTCGATTAGCCTGCCTATGTGCCGAATTTCCGAGAAACCCCTGTGAGAGCTTCCCTCTCCCCACTATTTTCGAAATATGATTTCAGAACCAATCTGGGGACGGTATGGAGAATTGAGGCCTCCCGGGGGTTAGGAGGCTGACCGGGGCTCTCAAGCAATTGCTGCGAACGGACGAACTCCATGACGAAGACATGGGGACCGAATTTTCACAAGACGGCTCTTTTCTTTGTGATGTCTCCCGACGTATCTAGGTTGGTTGTTACCGAGTCCCTATCTCGTTCACAAGCTTCAACGTAATTCCACAATATGCCGGCTTGGCTGCCAGAACAGAGAGAGCAATAGAGACTCAACTGAAGCCGCTACAGGTGGGTACCGTCATGGTGCGGCGCCGCCACTGGGCTTGACGGCCTTGGAGCCTCGTGCACTTGTACTTCGTATATGCCAAGATGGGTCCCATAGTGATCAGATCCTAGTCGGGCTGAAAAGATACCTAGTACTTTCGATACACCTTGCCGTTGGGACTGCACTCAAGAACGATGACTACCTGGGCACCGACCACTGCCGCACTAGAATTGGCTTCGGTCGCCCACCATTGGACTCATGGTGACGCCTTTGACATCTGGGCACCTGCAGTACGAGAAGGAGAATGTGTTGCCAGCCCTGGTCATATCGGGCGTTTAAGTATGTCACATTGCGCCTTTGCCACATTTGAGGAAATTCGTGGAACTACCGTACCTACTCGGCAAGCAACACAGGTACCGCGAGGTGCCGTCGCAGCCCCAAAATACCATGCTGTCGGGGACGGCGACGGGACGGCAGGACGGAGACATGTCGGCCACGAAAACGTGGCAATGCTGTTTGCTGCAGAAACGCTAAACGCCGGACCAAAAACATATACACACAATAAGTTAACCGTATATAGCAATTTATGGGCCTTGCGCACAAGCCCCCAAAATCTCCCAAAGCCAGCTTACACGACGCAAAGTATCGCTATTTACTAACACCAGCGCCAACGCGTACCGTATAATGTGTATGCAGCGCGGTTATAATTAAAGTCAAAACCCCCAAATGTTTGGTACGCGCGCGAGAGGCTCCTGTATTAAGGCATGTATTATATTTTGGCATGAATTGTTAGAGACACTGTTATAGTTAGTCGTGGTCGAGAAAAGTAATAGTCGCAAATGGTGAACAGGTACGAATAGGGTAAATCGTGTCAATAGCCACATGCGGTTAATGTCTGGTGCTTTTAGCGTTTCTGCTTTTTGCGATGATCTTTTAAGCGCCACGACACTGGGTAACTCGGGGGAAGGATACCCATAGCACACACACTTGCCGAGGGAAGCCCGAAATAACGGAGGCAACAGATGCTGATGATGCAAACCATTACACCGACCGCCCTTTGAGGATATCCACGAACGGAGACCGTCGAATTTGGTGAACTTACTGCGCAGCCCCTACAGCGTGGCTTTTCAGAAGCATGCATGGGCAGAGATACTCAATATATAGAGCTCTCATGGTGAGCCAATGGCCAAGCTTGGGTTAGATGGAGACGCTGAGACTTCAAGTCTTGATGCCATGGAAAATTACCACTTGGCAAGCAGAACAAGAGGTAACGGAACCCGACACTGACGGTTAGATTGTTAAAGGTCGGCATCGTTTGCGCGCATGAGTCGGTTCAGGACCGTTATTGCTCAGATTCCTATGCGAAACATGTACATAGTATGTCTGTACGTTCATTAGATTATCTGCCCCACCATGGACGCATTTTATCTCGCATACAATGTAACGACATAGTTCTACCGTCAAGATTTTGGAAGCCTTTAATTCAGTTATCTAGGTACTAGGTAATTCAATATCTATTACTCCTTACATGTATACTTGTAATAATCCTACCTAGGATTATTACCCAGTAAAGAGACACTTAACGTGTTAGCTCCTTTATAAAGGTGCAATTTCAAGCCCGTGAAGCGTATCGACATTTTCCCTTATGACGCAGTATATCTACATTCCGCATATACATAGTTTAGTCATGAATAGATAATGAATAGGGCTAGGTGTTTACCTTGCAAAATCTACCTAGGTAGTCTTCGGCCAAGAGAGTATTGGCTTGATCGTTCGAGGCTCGACGTTTAAGGTACATACGTAGCTACGACCCAAGGATAGTGTCAACATAGTACCCGTCTAAGCCTTTAAGGTTGTCTCCACTGTTGATGTACGCACCACATGGGTTCCTAGCGCGAATTGCTACTTACTCAGGTAGGTCGAAATGACCTTCTGCGTGCACCCACCACCATGTATATCTCCGGCCGCTGTTTCTTCTCGGCCTGAGTAATGGAGCAATGGGGATTCCGTTCCTCTACCCCCTCCATCTCTCTGTTTTGAACCTCTTTTCCTCGAGCCTTATCAAATCCATCCCCAATTGAGACGGGCTCAAGCGAAACCTACCGTACTCACCTGGGTACTATAGTCGCGGGTTTTATCAACGAGACTTTACACACAAAAAGTTACTACCTACGACTCCGCCGCCGCCGCCGCTTCAGGCTCCAGAGCCTTCCTTCGTTACCTGCCTTGTTAGGGCGTACAACGGTCTCGCCCTTATTCCGAGCAGGACTTATGTTGTGCTTTAATCCCGAAGTCTGAGCCCTCCGCTTATCAGTCTTTCGCGGTCCCGTCAGTCGTACCGCGGCGTGAAGGGAAACAGCCCACAAGTCCCCCTGTGTCGGTGCTGTCTGATCGTTCACTTGCCAACTCTACCTACGACCCGAGCTTTCTATTAAGCCCTATGCTTCTACTTTTATAGCAGCCTCAGAGATAACTTCTACGTAATAGTAGCACACCACTACTAGTCCCGTGTATCTCTAGTCTACGTCTAATTTTACTTCTTGGGTCCTGCCATTGATTGCTAACCTTACCTACGGGGTGCCTTACACCTATCCGCACCCTCCGTGTCTCTCAATCCCGTCCCGATTGACTTCCCCTTCCCAGTCTTCCCTAGCCAACCTTCTGGCCACCTCTACCTGCCTTTAAAATTCTGTGGTCTAGCTCACCGTCCTTGCACCTCGTCTGTCCGCACGTTGGACCACCTAGCGAAGACGATTCTAAAGGCTCATCGCTAGCTCCTTTGCTGGGATAACACCGATTGGACAGGATCTACCCTCGTTACGATTTCGTTCCGTCCTCTGCTTGGCTGTTCTTGCGCGGCGCGTCAACGCCTTCTTTCGACGTCTGTCTCAGCAGCCAGCTAGCGCGGCAGTAGCGGGGAGCAATTTCACAAAATGCGACGAGCACTCAGCTTCTACCTGCTGAATAAGTGAAGAACCCGAAAGAGGACGGCTGCGGGCTGTTTCTCACCTTTCACGGGAGGACGTCATGGTAGCCCCCACACAAACAGACATGCCACCTCCTTCTCATCCGTCACAGCCTCCTGGAAGTCGCACGGCATCTGTCAAAAACGAGTCCTTAAATTCGCCTGAAGCCGAACTGTCCGACGAAGAGGGATCCGCCTCCCAGATCCAAGATGCTGAGTCCCTTAGTGAGAGAGCGCCCTCGTTGTCCTCAACCCAACCGACAGGCGGCACTGCCGAGCCGCCCGGCGATGCGCCGGTTGTACCGCTCCAGAAACGTCGGAGAGTAACGCGGGTAAGTCTGCACTTGCAATGTAGAGTTCATATCTCATGGAGCCTCGCGTGTGTACGTTCCTAAGCGTTCGAAATTTGGCTGACGTTAAGATGTGCCTAACTCCGCTGCGCTCCTTCCCAGCGGGGCTGGTCCCGTCTGGAAAAGAGGCGTACGCGGATATGGCGCGTACCTACAATAGGCCTGTGACGAGTAAGCTAATCTCCCAGTCCCTTTCCACTTCGTCACTAACAGTATAGATGTCGTCGCAAGAAGATAAAGTGTGATGGCCGACAGCCATGTACCCATTGCCAGGTTTATAGCTATGGTAGACGCATCCTTCCCCTCCTGGCCCTCCAAGCTTCGACTGCTGACTACTGATATCAGAATGCACATACGACAAGCCCTCTAACCGGCGCAGGAACCCGGCGCCACAGTATATCGAGGCGCTGGAGAACAAACTGTCCAGGGCAGAGACGTTACTCCGCAAGTTTATGCCGGATGTTGATCTCAACGACCCGGACCTCGACCCGTCGGTCCAACAGGAATTTCGTATGCGAGAGAAAGCTCGGCTTCAGGCGGCCGCGCTCAAAGGTCAACAACCGGGCTCCTCGAGCTCCTCGGGCAGAGACTCTCAGTTGCGCTCCATGATCGACTCGGTTGGCCAACTCGAACTCAACGAAAAGGGCGACTACGATTTTCATGGAACGTCGTCTGGATCTGTCTTCTTTAAACGAATGAAGGACCATTTTCGTGCCTTTCTTGGTCGAGATCACCAGCTGCCGTCGATATCTAAATCACCTCGACCCTCCGGGGTTGTGACTCTCGACTCGCCTAAATCTTCTGCCAGCTCCCCATGGTCGGCGTCGAATCCTCCGCATTTGCATCAGCTACCCCCCAAGTCCACAGCTTTGGCTTTATGCTCCGAGTCTCTAAGCAACGCCACCTGCCTGTTGCGAATTGTCCACCAGCCCTCTTTCTTTGAGATGCTGAACGGTCTCTATGAGAAGTCACCGGGTGGTTTTGAGGCAGAAGACAACCGGAATCTAGCACTAGCGTACTCGGTCATGGCTCTCGGCTGTATGTATAATGTGCAGGATAGAAAATTGCCGGGGACACTGCCGTATCAGGTCGCCATTGATCAGGGGTAGGTCGGATTTGATAGTATATGAGACGTATGATACAGTTGGGCACTAACTCGACCGCTTGTTGCCAGGCTTCAGTATTATAACGCTGCGAGATCATTATTGCAAGATATTACGGAGTGCCGGGATCTTACGTCTCTCCAGGCGTTGTTGTTTATGATATTATTCATCCAGTCGATTTCTAACCTAAGCACCTGTTATGGCTTCGTTGGTATCGCCCTGCGATCTGCTTTGAGAATGGGCCTGCACCGTCACTTTCCCCAAACGCAAATCAACCCCATCGAGTCGGAGTCCAGGCGAAGGGTTTTTTACGTATGTCGGCAGATTGATACGTATGTCTCAGCATTGCTGGGGTTTCCGTTACTGCTCAACGAGGAGGATATCGATCAACCTTTACCAACTCCGGTGGACGACCAATTCATTACGGCAGGCGGCATAATTAGTCCGCCTCCAGGAACACCTTCTTTCTTCGAGGCGTTCAATGCGCATGCGAAGCTCATGAGTATACTGGGTAAGACGGTGAAAAACATTTACCCTTTAAAGACGATAGAACAGAAAGCGGCCGAGGGGCCAGGGAAGGAGCAAGCAAACGCATCATATTCGATTAGTTACGCGAAGGTAAAGGAGCTAGAGGAGGAACTACAGCAATGGAACGAGGAGCTCCCTGTGACTTGGCGACCGAACCCCGAAGGACCGGATGAGATTGTTCGGTGAGTAAGCGACTCGAGCCTCGTCATTTCGAAGACGAATTTCTTACCCGGGGCAAATTCGAAGTCAACTCCAAGTTAAGACGAAGCTAACTATTTCGTTGCCATTCAGCGTCCGCAATCTTCTACGCTTTACTTTCGCTCATGTTCAGATGGTCCTCTACCGTCCGTTTTTGCACTACGTCTCACCGCGAGTTTCCGCCGGCAAGAGCATCGATGAGCGCGGTTACGCTTGCGGTGCCGCCGGCATTACTGTTGCTCGTAACATCGTTCATATCGGGTTAGAAATGCGCAAACAGGTCTCGCTTGTTGGACCCTATTGGTTCACCTTTTTTACCGAGTTCTTCGCCATCCTCACTCTGGTTTTCTTCGTTCTGGAAAACCAGGATAAGGACGGCTCAAAGGAAATATTGGCGGATGCTATTGCGGGCAAGGAGATGATCAGCGGTCTGTCGAGGACATGTCTAGCCGCAGATAAGATATCTAGCGCCCTAAATGTAAGTCCACACTCACTGCATCCCCGAAAATGAGACGAGGTTCAGGCTAAATTTAAAAGACTATCTTCGAGCAACTCCCCGACAGCCTCAGGAAGGTGAAAGCAAGGTCTTCCTCTTCCAAGAAACGCCCGGCACCAAGTTCGAGAGCCGCTAGCGTTTTGTCGGCATCGTCTCAGTTGCATTTTCAGGCCGAATCGTCCCGAACTCAGAGTCAGGAAAGCGGGCTGACGAACTCGGGGACATCCTCGGTCGCGTCGACCCAACCAACGATCTCCTTCGATAGCACTCCTTTGCAACCCCAAGACTGCGGCGACTCGTTCTCTTCGGGCTTCCAGCTTTCTCCGTTAGACATGTCTACCTCCTCGTCAGATTCTGCTGCTACTGCGGGGTTCCAGGATGCGACTCATCTTCTGCAGCAAACTGGGACGGTTAACCCGATTCACCGTCTAGACGCTATGATGTTCCCTTCAGGCGATCCGCTGGCGTATCCCAGCCAACCTCGCGTCGACTTCGGAGATCAGCGACCCGGACCTCCTAGCGCCAGCCCAGGAATGCCGTCTCACGACCCTTCTCAGTTCTACATGCCTAGTCTCTACGACAACATCGAGGGTCAGCTACTGGGACCTCTTCCGCCATATATGATGAATACTCAGACGCATCCTGGCTTCGACTTCCCGGCCGCCCTGTACACGGACCCGACGCTACCTATGCAGCAAATGCCGCAGATTCCGCCACTGCTACCACCTCAACTCCCAATCCAGGGTCTGCCTCAGTTCCAACATCAGTCAGTACGGCGGATTATCCATCCGCATCGGCTCCAGATGGCGCAACCAATTCGACAGCGTCGACCACCAAGACAGCCTGAGGACTTACTGGCCAATACTCCTTGGCATGGAATGTTTCCGCAGCACGGAATCGATTAGGCCTCTAGAGCGAGATGATAAACCTTTTTTAATAGCAATCCCTCCATGTTTACGACTGTTCTCTATTGTTTGATGGCACCAGGACTGGAGTTTGGGAGGACGGGGAGAGATGTGTTAAAATGTCGACCAGCGATATCCCGACTGGTGAAACCAGAGCATATTTGATACGAGGCATACAAAAGCACGGGTTCTATATTATCCCTTTTTACCAGGATTGAATGGCTACATAGAAGGGGCCGGGGCTCGGAAAATATCATCGACTATTCTTTTCCGGCAAGATGGGGCTGAGCGTATGAAGGGCGATGTATATACAGGTGGGGCGCGGAGGACTTCGTGTCTATCCATCTACGCCTACACCCTCTCCCCTACCTGATTTATAGAACGGGCGGGGTGACGGGCGATCTGCAATTTTTGATACCCAAACACACCAACCAGAAGCAAAGTTTTTTAAGTTCGAGGCGGCGTCTGCCTGTTCCCCGCGATGAATAAGTAGGGGTTGTGGAAGTGGGGAAACCGTGGTAAATGATTCAGCTTTGGCAGCGCGGACGGAATTTGGGAAGTGGATGCTGGCGGAAAGATCGAATACCAAAGACAGTAGGGTCTACTGACAGTACGGTGTACGGAGTAGAGGTGACTGGAGCAGCCAATACCAGTACGGCAAATGTACTGTAGGTTGGTCGAGCCTCTCCTTCAGACAGGCAACGGACGCAGTATAGAGGAATTACTAATGATGAGGCTGGTATACCAGCCTCCCAGGCCCCCAGACTACCAGACTCTAAGGTATTATTATATGCGCTTCCGCTTACCGATGGGTAACTGCGGGCCCGTGTTGTGATGTCGCCCGATTTCCTAGACAACCTGTAAGAAGTGACCGCTAATGGACGCCAACTCGACTGCCGCACCGACAGCACATGCGGCTGGTCCTATTGGGCTAAACCTAACGTACCGATAATGCGGCCGACGGGACGCGTTATATATGTGGATCTGCTGCTGACCTGTCTATCTCTAATCCACTTGATTTACCCCGTACCCCCCGTCTGTACACACACATACTATACAATATGTATGCTCATCTATATGTCAGGGTGTGTATGCGTATGGATGGTACATATGATGTGTTCGCGTGGGTACATAACCTTGATAGGTTAGTGGTTACTAGTACCTGATTAATGTCCAATCCGGAAATCCGATCTGACTTAGCGTCCCGCCAAGAAGGGGAGGCTCTCGTGCTGTGCTGCCATTCGGGAATCTCTGACTAACACACATACATCTACGTGGCTGACGTGCCTTGGCTACATCAGGTACCTCACGTATGTATGTACAGCTAGCGAGCCGTGCATGTGTGTTGCTACGACAGGCTTGAAGCGGTATGTGCGTATATGGAATTGCAAACCACATAGCCTACCGCTCTGGATACTAAACTTAACGTTAACCTAAGATATCTCTGGCGAAGTGATTGCAGCTCGCAGTACGCATCGGATCATATTCTCGATTCTAACGACTTGTCTAGTCTATACACGAATCCCCGGCGATCCGGAATGAAGTCCTCCTGTCCGTGGTTAAGCCCGTCCGCGGGCCGGCCTAGGTTGGGCAGCTACAGCAAAAGGGTGATGGTGACGATGGAGGCTACGGACGTCGACCACGACCTCCTCCTCGACGACGAGTTCGATGCCCTGTACGTATTGTATTGTCTCTTCGATATCCGCGTCGGCTCATCCCATCCGCATACGCTTGCTCCCATATCTATATGACCTGCCTCACTGATTCAAACATGCTCACGTGCGTAGTTCCATTGAAATCAAGGCGCCCAAGGCAAAGCCGATGGAGCTCCCGAAGAAGTTCCCTGGTGAGTTGCTAGCACTTTACATTCTGCTCCAGAAGCATGTTGTCCCTATCGTGGCAGCCATGGCGCTGCTCATTGTATGTCGCTTAGGCGGGAGAAGGTCGACTTATATGGTTATCAGATGTACACTCCCCGAATCTCGTGTTATCTTGTCAAAAGACCTTGGCGTGTCTCTTTTTCTATTAGTGCTTTTGGACGGCAGTTCTCATGGCGTTCAGCTTCCGCGGCTGGCAATGCTTTGCAGCTGTCCAACCGCAAGTATCACCGAGTCGAGTGACAGGGCTGCAACGATGCATAGACTGTCGAATACATTCTAGTTGGGCTTTGACCTAATTTAAGTTCTGATTATGGATGGGGTCTGACTCGCACAGCCAAACTGCACGCAAGGAAGGTTGCCAAGATATTAGGAGCACAGAATGGGATTATCTACCTCCCAGGACAGGTAGAAGAGACATGGGAAGACTCCGATCAAGGGCCGCCTTTTCGGCAGCGTCGATAGTGAGTCTCCGACTGCCTCTTCACCCCCCTGCCGTCCGCTCCCCTTCTCCCAGTTTAGCGCTAACCCTGGCGGATCCCAGCTTCTACTACATCACGGGGGCCGACTTCCCGGGCTGTTCGACGACGTACGACATCGCGGCAGACAAGCTGACGCTGTGGATCCCCTACACTGCGCCGGCGACGGCGCTCTGGTTCGGCAGCACGCCGACGCCCGATGACTGCCTCGCGCGGTGCGACGTGCACGACGTGCAGTACGCCACGGGCCTGCAGGCCTACCTCGCAACGCGGCTGACGTGCGTGCGCGCCCTCTTCGTCCTGCGCGCCTCGCAGCTGCCACGGTTCGATGGCTTCGAGCAGTTGAAGCCACGCCTGCGCATCGACGTCGGCTCCCTCATGCCCGCCATGGACGAGGCCCGCCTCGTCAAGTCCGACTACGAGATCGCCATGATCCGCAAGGCCAACGAGGTCTCGTCCGCCGCGCACAGGGCCATCGCCCGCGCGCTCTCGGGCTATACGAATGAGTGCCAGATCGAGGCCGCTTTCGTAAGCGAGGTGAGAACTTCAATGACGTGTCTTTATTTGTGTTCTGGCGCGCGAGCGATCTTCCCCACCAAAACCCGATTTTACCGTGTGGCGATGACTTCCGAGTCCAGTCTCCTCGCGGAAGCCGTCTCGGAATCACACCCCCTTTTCCTAACCGACCTCAAAGCAACTAGAGAAGCCGTACTGACATGAAGACCCACAGTGCATAGCGCGCAACGCGCATGCGCAGGCCTACCCTGTGATCGCAGGCTCGGGTCCCAACGCGTCGACGCTGCACTACGAGTCCAACAATGCGCCGCTGGCGGGGCGGGAGCTCGTGGTGGTGGACGCGGGCGCCGAGTGGGCGTGCTATGCGAGCGACGTGACGCGCACTCTGCCTCTAGGATCGGGCGGCAAGTTCTCCCCGCGCGCCCAAGCCATCTACGACGTCGTGCTGCGCATGCAGACCGAGTGCGTGGCGCGCGTGCGCCCCGGGGTAGCCTTCCGCGACCTCCAGCTCCACGCCACCATGGTCGCCGTCGAGGGCCTGCTGGCGCTCGGCATCTTCCGCCGCCAGTTCTCCGCCGACGAGATCTTCCGCGCCGGCACCGGCGCCGCGTTCTTCCCCCACGGCCTGGGACACCACGTCGGGCTTGACGTTCACGAGTGAGTTTTGGTTTGGTTTTTCCTTCCCTTGAACGCCTCCTCCTAAACTATGTTGCGCTGCTTGTGCGACCTGTTTTTGGGGTATCTGAGAGGGGGATGTGTGGGAGGGTGACGAGTGATTCTGAGGAAAATGCCCCGGTGGATGCTAACCCGTTCCGTCCACCAGCGTCCTGAGCCGCGAACTCCTTCGCCCGGCAAGCGAGGGCATGTGGGGGAAGCGCAGGCCCGTCGGCCCCCAGACTGTCCGGTCCATGATCCGACAGCAGCAGGCGGCGGCGGCGGCGGTGGCGGCGTCGGCCAGCACCGACACCGACAACAATAACAACAGCAGCGGCGAGGAAAAGCCACCACAGCCACAACCACAGACACCACCACCTCCACCCAAGAAGCGGCCCTCCTCGTCGTCCACGGCCACCTCCTCCCGGCCCGCTTCTCCCTCGTCGCCCTCGTCCTCGTCGTCCTCGAAATACGGCGTCCTGCAGCCCGGCATGGTGGTCACCATCGAGCCGGGCATCTACTTCTGCCGGTCGTACATCGAGTCGTACTTCCTCAAGGAGGGCGGCGAGCACCGGCGCTTCTTCGACCTCGACGCCCTCGACCGCTACTGGGCCGTCGGCGGCGTGCGCATCGAGGACTGCGTCCTCGTCACGACCGACGGCTGCGAGAACCTGACCTCGGCCCCCAAGGTCGGCGTCGATGAATGAATGATGTGTGATGCGTGCTGAGGACTGAGATGGCGATGGCTGCCCGAGTGGGGAGAGTGGGTATGTGTCGAGGATAAGTCTGGGCGAAGGGTAGGCCGATGTGGTAGGGCTGTGGTGGAAACCCTAGGATGGTGTGGTATCTCTGTCTCTTTGCAAAAACAGTCCGAGGTTTGAGTTCGTGTTTGCGACATTTTCAGCTGGGGGAAGTATTCACGGAGTTTTGCATTTTGCATTTTTGCGGTCATTTCAGAAGCCGCCGTAGGAAAGTAACTATGGTACATTTGAGCTAAACTGGGCGAATGTACGCCAGTCTTCACTCGTCCTGAGGAAAGCTAGCGAACCTTGGGGTAGTATCGAAAACGCAAAGAATTCATATGCCTTTCGCTCTTCCCCAATACGGTACAAAGTCATGCAAATAATAACCCACGCCATGCAACCAGAGCAGTTTTATACAAAGGTCCCGCTCCCGCGCCTAGCCCACCCCTCCCTAGGAACCCAACCCTACGTACCTACACATGTATCTACCTCTCTATCGTGATCTATCCACGACCAACCGACCGATGAGCCCCCCTCTGCCCGCTTATAGATACTTCTTCGGCAGCGTCTTCTTGCGCTCGTAGTAGATGTAGCCGACGACCAGGAGGACCTGGCTGCCGATGATGACGAAGATGAGCCTGCCGTGGCGCGGGGAGGCCTGGACGGCGACGTGCTCGAGCATGTTGCCGTGTTTGTCGCCAACGAAGCCCTTGAGGGCGTGCTCGGTGTCCTTGACGCGGGCGCGCAGGTCGGCGCGCATGTCCCTGAGCTCGTGATGGACTTTATAGATCTCGCCCTCGAGGGCGGTGATGCGGTCGGGCAGGGCCGCGAGCCCCTGTAGGCCCCTGAGGGTCCGCGCCAGCTCGTCGAGCGCATCCATGGCGTCTTCGTGCCGCGACGCCGACTGTGCGTTGTTGTTCGATATCGTCCGGAAGACGGTCGACAGCTGGTGGCTCAGGCTCTGCACCCGGTTGTGCAGGTCCGCGAACTGCGCCGCGGCGCTCGTGATGGCGTCGGCCGCCTGGTCGGGCACCTGCTCGTCCTTGAGCTCCTCCGCCGGCGGGGGCGGGGGGGCGCCCCGGCCCCGCCCGAAGTACCTCACCTTCGAGTCTCGGACGGCATCTGCATTCGCCCCTTGTTGTTGCTGCTGCTGCTGAGGAGGTGCGTTGCCCTTAGCATTGAGATCCTCCGTCATGACCACCATCTTGAAGACTTCGAACGAGTCCGGATTCTCGGCCGCAGCCGCGGTGATGCCGAAGTGGTACCCCGCAGGCATGGAGATTTTGTCGCTCTCAAAACACAGTCGGCCATCGACTTCGACCCTAAAGACGGTGTCGGTCTGGCGCATCTTGATCTGCGAAGGACGGCCCAGGTTTCGGTAGGGGTAGTTGCAGTGGCCGAAGGCCAGGCCGTCGACGCTGTGGTGCGTCTTAAAGTCGGTGGTCCCGTCGTTCAAGAACCCCCGGATCATACCGCCGGATCCCCCATACTGGTCAACGACCAGCGCTAAACCCTCGAACTTGCCAACCGTGTATATGCTCGTCTGTCCTATTGCCTGGTTTCCCCCTTTGACCAGCCATATGTTCAGAATGCCGCCCCCCCTCTCCGGACCGTTCACCCGGAAGTCGACATCGGCCACCCACTTAGCATACTCGTTCGGTCTATCGGCCCATACTGCGCCCCGCGTGTTTCCGGGCGCCGGCGGCGTGAGGATGAGCCTGTTGGACAGGACCTCGGGGGGATTCGGGGTCCCAAGTATAGAGAAGCCCGGAACTGTGCCCTGTCCCCGGTCGTTTATTCTGGAACATATCGTGTCAATTGAATAGCCCGACAGCCTCTCTCACGGGTACATTCCGGCGAACCTTCCAGTATGGCCAAAGCTCAGCTCGTTGACAAGGAACTGAGGCTGGGCTTCGGCGACTCTGGCCGTTGTTGCCAAGCCCAGAGCTAGGGCTGATGATCGAAAGAGACGCATCACGACGCAGGATGTAATGCAGGGAAAGGCATAAGAACAGAACGGGTAAGGAGCGGTCTAACTAGCAACCGAGAAGGAATATATTCAGGTCTGTTGAGCGAAAAGCCAGAAGTGTCGAAGTCCCAGCTCCCTGCTGTTTGAGGGCCTTCGACGGCCAAGAGGACACTCTGTGCACTTGAATCCGTAGCTCTGCCCCCCTTGGGATACGTAGCGCCAAAAGTTACGCGGCAGTACGTAGGTACCTACGTATCCTTTTTCGGACAGAGACCTCTCACTCGTAGCTTCTTTTAAGCACATAGTTGGTAACTCCAAAGGGTCTCAAGAAAGCAAGTGGGGCACGCCAAGACTGCCTTCTTCTGGGCTACGATTATATGTTACGGAGTGATTATATGTATGAAGTATATAACCTTAAGCATTTCTATGTGATTATAACTTTTAACTTAGAGTTTTATACGTTAAAATGAGTTAAAATTACGAGCATATCAATACGTTATAATTATAATGTTCTGCTCGAAAAGTACACCGTACCTACTACCTAAGACACTATAGGTAAATAAAGATAAGATATGAAACTGATAAAGCGGGCCGGAACCCGTCTGTACCGACCCTACCGATCGATAGCTCCACAGTAAATGCCAAGCTGCAATTGACTTCATTTCTTTATGCATCCCGGTCTGCGCGCTTCCTTTCTAGCAGCGCTTCTCGACCAAAGCCGAGGGCTATCTATCTCACATCAGGCATGAGTCTTAGTGCCTATAGTCCGCAAGACGACTGTTGGTGACGATGAGTGAGATATACCCAACAATCGCGCAATGCGCCATTGTTGCGACTGCCTTCAAGATCCTCCTCTTCCCGGCCTAGTACGTGCTGTCTAACATTCTAAGGGGGGATGTCGGCCGGCTGACCCTACAAAGCAAATCTACCGACTTTGAGGTCCACAGGAACTGGCTGGCCATAACTCATAGTTTGCCGTTATGGGACTGGTATTACGAGAAGACGTCGGAATGGACTCTCGACTATCCGCCCTTCTTTGCATATTTCGAATGGGTTATGTCACAAGCTGCCAAGCTGGCTGACCCAGCTATGCTCCGGGTTTACAACCTCCAGTACGATAGCTGGCAGACAGTCTACTTCCAGAGGTTCACCGTCATCGCGACAGAATTAGCCCTGATATATGCCCTTCAGTTGTACGTCTTTCGCTTCAGTGCATCTATACCTATCCGTACTAATCCTGCTTTAGATACGTTGAGTCTTCGCAGGGCATGGCTAAGAGGGCTGCTCAGGCAGCAGCAATCTCTGTTCTCCTTTCCCCGGGCCTCCTGATCATTGATCATATCCACTTCCAGTACAATGGTGCCATGTACGGCATTCTGATCGCGTCATTGGTCTCGGCTCGCCAGAAGTTGGGTCTACTTACGAGTGGTCTGATCTTTGCAGCGCTGCTGTGTATGAAGCACATATATCTTTATCTTGCACCCGCCTACTTCGTCTATCTACTCAGGGTTTACTGTCTTTCACCAAAGTCCATTTTCCATATACAGTTCCTGAACTGTGTCAAGCTCGGCGCAGGGATCCTTGCCATCTTCGGGCTTGCGTTCGGACCGTTTGCCCTCCAAGGCCAGATTTCTCAGATTCTTAGCAGACTGTTTCCCTTCTCGCGTGGACTTTGCCACGCTTACTGGGCACCGAATGTCTGGGCGATGTACTCATTCACGGACAGGGTATTGATATATGGTAAGCAAAGCAACCCCTTAAAATCCGGGAGCTTGGTCATGACTAACAAGACACAGTGGCTCCCCGGCTAGGACTGCCGGTCAAAGCAGAAGCACTCCACAGCGTCACTAGAGGTCTGGTCGGAGATACGGCATTCGCAGTACTCCCGGAGATCACCCCCAGGATGTGCTTCGGCCTTACCCTTCTCTTCCAGGTGATACCGCTCATCAAGCTCTTCCTGCGTCCCACGTGGGATATCTTCATAGGGGCAGTAACACTCTGCGGCTACGCCTCGTTTCTCTTCGGGTGGCATGTTCACGAGAAGGCTATCCTCCTCGTCATCATCCCATTCAGCCTCATCGCTCTGAAGGACCGACGGCACCTTAGTGCTTTTCGTCCCCTGGCAGTAGCGGGCCATGTCTCGCTCTTCCCATTACTCTTCACACCGGCCGAGTTTCCGATCAAGACGGTTTATACTATATTCTGGCTGGTCTTGTTCTTGATGGTGTTCGATCGCCTGGCACCAGCCTCGAGCCGGCGGCGGACGTTCCTCCTTGATCGTTTCAGCATCCTCTACATTGCCATCAGCATTCCGCTAATCATATACTGCTCCTTCGTACACCAGGCTATATTTAGGAAGGAGTACGAATTTCTGCCCCTGATGTTTATGAGCTCATATTCGGCGGTGGGAGTAGTCGGAAGTTGGATCGGATTTATGGCTGTGTACTTCACATCGTAGTCGTCATCCGCCATAATAGCCTCACTGTATGATAGTAAAGCAGGGCATACAAATGCTTATATAGACCATCTAAACCATTATATGACCATCCCGGTTTGTCGGCTTCTTGGGTTCTTTCAGCAATCTGAGTTTGTGTTCAGCGCTAACCGTAGGGACTTTGCTCTAATGTAAGGCATGTTGGGCTGGAGTTGCTAGGGTGGAGTGTTTGGGCCAAACTGCAGCGTCTAATTCCGTAGCTGGCTTGCCACAGCTGGCCGGGAGTCGTACCAACGCCCCATAACCCCCAGAAGCGCGTCCTACAATCCGAACGAATAAACACGACTCACGCAGCAAATACACTGACCAGAACATGGTTTAGATATTGCATTGAATTAGGTTATAGACTTAACAAGCCCCGCTTGCCTCAACCGCATTCAAAGTGTCCTCCTCAACTTACACAGGGGTAATGGACTCAGACTTATGCTGATACCCGGCTGCACTTGCCGCAACTTTTGCCGGAATAACACGAAATGTATACCGTGAATAAATCAAGCGATGGAGGTGAGGCCGGAAGTTGTGGTTTTTCTTTGCGACGATTTTTTTGGGTTGAGAATAGTTGAGGTGCTGTATGTCAATGAAGGAGGCAGTCGGCCCTGAATTGGCCTACCCTTACCTATGAATCCCAGGACCATCTTATATCGGATGTAAATCCTTCAAATGCTAACTATTACGTCCAGTTCAAAGCTCGACAGATTGCCCCAGAAGCGGCGAGCAGATCGAGTATAGGAACGTTGGTAAAGGAGCAAGGTGCCGTGAATGACATAGGAATCAGAAAGGTGATGGGGTAGGTAGTAGTAGTTCTCCGGGTGGACCGCGAGTTGAGGCCCATCCCAAATAAGCGAATCCCCACAGCCGTTCTCGGCGTCGACCACTAAGAATGTCAGGAGTGGGTGTGTCCCACCCCGGTTTTGGTCTTATTCTTCCCGAGCCGTGTCTGGGTCTGGGTCTAGTAATACTAGCTAGGTAGAATAAAAGCGTGCATCAGCGTGCAGTACATAGTATGTAGGTGTGTGTCAGTGCGTGTGGTACTTAAGCTACCTATTGTCCTCCTACCCTTTTGCCTACCTGCTTGACTTGACCTACTTTTAGTCCTCCCTCCCTCGCCCGCCTCCTTGGCTAGACGGACAAAACTTTTACAACAACAACTTCTCCCTCTGCCGTCGCGTCGGTTGGACCAAGCCCCATTTACATCCACAACCTCGACTATAACACCTTCCTTGACAGCTTTGACGCGTCTTCCCCGGCTGTGACCGCGTACAACGAAGATTCACTTAGCCTTATATGTATATGTATGCATGCAATGAGACCCCTACCACTACGCCTCCTCCTGCCTGCCTACCTCCAGACCGGACTACTCCCACCAATGGTCCATTTCACACTTTGACTTCCACAACAACGCACTCAAAGCCCCAACAGCAAGCCGAATTGACCCCTTTTATCCCTTTCAATCGCCTCAGGATCCACTTACACTGTCGTCAATACGCGTAAGGCTGACTTTCAGCCTTGCAGATCCTTGCGCTTGAGGCTACTCTTCCTACACAACCCCTTGCGCCACCATGGTAAGTTATAACCGAGCCGGTATACTGAAGTAGAACAGTACCTTATGTCTATAGGTGCTTTTCAAACGGAAACCGGTGCAGTTTGTTCAGGCACCAAAGCTCGACGATGATGCCCTCGAGGTAAGTGGCTTATATCAGCCCCTACAGCATACAATTACCCATGCCCCGCTGACACATATGCCGCACCAGGTCTGGCATATACCACAAACTGGGGAAATATTTTTATGTTACGACCAATATCTAAATCGGTAAGTCTAACCGTATGCTTCGGGTGAAGACATGGGCTCCTGCTAAGACTATGTCGCCAGTATGGACTTCTACAATCAGGTTAGTACTATACTCGTCTTGGCATGTGGCCCTTCTTTTGCGACTGACCGGACCCCCCCTCTAGCCGCGATTCATATGTCAAATATCTGGTCACTCTGGCCTGACCTTCTTCGATGCTCTCAAGAGTGAGGTAGGTGCTGTTCTTTTCTTCTTTTTTTTTTTTTCTGCCGTGACCGTGGCGCCTCTAATCGATCGTATAGCTTGCCGGCGCCGAGGAAGTCGAACAGGCCTTTCCGGAGGCGCTTAAGGGTCCCGTGTTACGGCGCGTCCAGTTTCAGACCATATCGAGAATCGATACGCTCGTCGACATGATCTATGAAGAATTTAAAGCCGACTACTACCCGGGCGAAGCCGTCACGATCACCTTGGACAATGGGGAGCGGTTGTCGGGTATAGTCAGAGACAAGGCGCGCTTGGGCAGTAAAGTGCTCCCCGATGGGACCCTGACACAACCGATATCGCGATACTTCACTAGCATTGATGGTCGCCCCGACGAGGAGCACGTTGTCGACAGCAATCACATATTCCGTGACAGGAAGATATTCACCAAGTCGGTTCTGCGGTCGTTCATCAAGAAGACGGTCACACGAGAGTCGTGGACCGGAGCGCCGTGGTTGGTCAAGCATGACGTGGCCGCGCAGTATCATATCGATACCCGTGTCCCGCCGCATTTGCGATACGACAACAAGCTTATTGAGCGAAAGCAGCATCAGGCGCAGAGGAAGGCGCATCAGCCAGGCCATAGCCCGCCGGAGTTGAATGGCATGGCCGGCGTTTTCCCGCCTTTCGGTACGGGTCCCGCTCGACTGCCGGAGCTGAAACCGGCGCCGAAGAGCCATAAAGCGAAGACTCAGCAGCAACTTCCTCCACCCCATCCCGGACCGCACATTAAAGGAGGGCCTAATCTGTTTATCGGGGAGGACCCGGGTCCTCTTCCACATATGAACGGCAGCAACCCCTTCCAGTTCCCGGTACCATTTCGGCAAAACATGCCGCCCCCGCCGCCTCCCGTCTTTACTCAACCCGAACCGCCGCCGCCCCCTCCTCCGCCGAAGTACCCTATCGAGGACCTGCAGTTAGAGCCCCGGGAGGATTACGTTAGGCCGGCGTTGAAGTTCTTGTGCAGCGATCCCCCTGAGGGCGTCGTCGACAGCGGTGCGCGGAATGACAAAATACTAATGAAATCGATCGGACCCTTGCTGGAGACCTGGAACACACTGAACGTCTATTGCGAAATCTTCAAGCTCGACTCTTTCACCTTCGATGACTTTGTCCAAGCAATGGAGGTCGCCTCCGTCGATACGCCGTGCCAGCTGTTTACCGAGATCCATTGTGCGGTTCTCAAACACATTGTCAGTGCCGAGGCGGACGGAGGCAAGCTTCAGGTAACCCTGCCGGATCTTGACGAGGAAGACGAAGAGGAAGAAGACGAGGAACAAGACAGCTCGATGGCGACTCCGGAGCCTGAACCGGAGCCGAAACCAGCGCGACGTGCCACTAGGAGCAGCCTAGCAAAGTTGGAAGCAGAAAGAATAAAGGCCGAGGCTGCGGCAGCAGAGAAGGAGGGGACGCCGGAACCGGTAGTCAAACACCGTGCGCCAGATGCTTTGGCTGACTTCGACTGGATAGAGGCCTTGAAACAGCGACAATTCAAGGACGGCGGCTGGGAGTTGATTATGATCGGACTTCTGCATCAACTGTCCAAGAACCCTCGTCAAACCGAGGTTTGCGAGGAGTTGCTGGGCAAACTCGTGCCTCCGGACATCGAGCCAAGCAGGGAGACTGTTCGCGAACAGTACGGAAGCCTTGATATGAATCTCCGTGTATCGGCTTTGCAGATCATCTGCATGTTAATCGCCGATACTAAGGCTATGCGCGGTCACATAGAGGAATGCGCCGAAACAATGACGGGTTACCGTAAGGAGAAGATCGAATGGCAAAGAAATCGCAAGCAAGCGTGAGAACGGCCATAATACCCACCCACCGTCCATTGTACCATACTGACATATTATAGCATTGAGGACCTCAAGGTTCTAAACGACCAGCGCAAAATCCTCCTTCCGGATAATATGCCCCCCTCGCCGCCGGAAGATGGCACTGAAGCTGCGAAGGGCAAAACCAACGGAGACGTCAAGATGGCCGATGCCGAAGACACCCCGGACGAGCCGGAAGACGAGGTCGCTGATTCCGACGAAGAGACCCACGGTCGTCGCAGCCTTCGGAGAGGCGGTGACCGAGCGGCCGAACGTCAGCGGAAGCGTGAAGAGCAAGAGCGGAAGAGGGAGGCCGAATTAGCTGCGAAGGTGCCGAAGCAGTCAAAACAGTTCTTGAAAGTCGTGAAGGATATCCGGAAAAAGGAAGACTACATCAAGAAGTGCGAGGAAGAAATTGCCGTCCTCGATAACGACCTTAGAGAGGCCGATTGTGGACGCACCCGAGTTCTGGGGAAGGATAGATTCTGGAACCGATACTACTGGTTTGAGCGCAATGGCATGCCTTACGGGGGCTTGCCAAACAGCTCGACAGCCGATGCGGGCTACGCGAACGGTTGCATATGGGTTCAGGGGCCGGATGATATGGAGCGGGAAGGCTACATTGACCTTGCGCCGGAGTATCAGGACGAGTACAAGGCCAAGTTCAAGATGACGGTGCCACAGAGGAAGCGGATGGAGGAGGGGCGCACCAGCGTCTTCAATGCTCGACAATGGGGCTATTATTCCAATCCGAGCGAAGTCGACTCGCTCCTCAACTGGCTCGACCCGCGCGGCTTCAACGAGCTGAAGCTTCGCAAGGAGATCCTAACCTTCAAGGAGAAAATTGTCGAGGGAATGGAGAACCGAATGAGATACCTTAGCACCGATGAAGCCCCCAAGGAGAAGGAGAAGGAAGCCAAGGAGGAGACAAAGCGCATGACCACCCGCACCAAGGCGCAACCTTCCCCTGAGCCGGCCAGCTATCGCTGCCTCAAGTGGACGAACACCATGGCTATCGACGAGCTCGGGCATCTCCACAGTGAGGACCCGCCGCCGCCGAAGCCGAAGAAAGGGAGAAAATCTCGAGGATAATGCGAAGTCTAGCGACTCGCGACTTGCCGCAAGGATCCTCGACGCAGCAACGAGACGCATCGCCACCAACCTGTATGAATATCTAAACCAGTTGCAGCAACACAACAATATCCCATTCCCTACCGCGGAGTCGCGCAACATGTACAGACCCGTCCATTCGGAAAGATAATATACCTCCGTTTTGGCGGATTGGTCGCCACACGGCGATTCGCTCCTCCCATCTTGGGGTTGTCGATGGCAGAAGGCATCTGCATGTCTTCCCTCTATCTCGTCCGCCCCCTCCCCACTCTCACGACGGCATCGTGAGACATGATGAACGCTAAATTTCTGCTTTTTCGGCACATAGACATATTATACGAGCATTTTACATTTGCTGGCACACGAGGCGTTTTGATGGTTTTCGGGTTTTCGGAGCCAGGGGTTGGGTTGTCGCTTAGACGTGCGGATGTAAATGAGTGTAAACGGAGCGGACGGCGTCCACGGACAATGAGCATGGAAACGGGAGCGGCGCGGGTCATGTATGGCGCACGTGCAACTCATCGAAAACGATATTACGTCTAAAAGTCCGGCCCACCCTATTGGTGTGGCACATCTCGACAACTCCATCTATTTACGGGTCCTCACCTCTGCGCTGGAGAACAACGGCGGTGTTCCTCGATTTACTCTTTCCGCGGCAAGTTTGACGTGGTGGTGGAAGCCTCTCGCCTAGGGTCGCCAAGTTCGCAGACTGCCCAACTGCATTCCAGGACGTCATATTCTACCTGGTCCTAGCGAGTGGCTCTCTTGCGCAAGCCACACTCGCTCTCTCCGGCTGAGTGGGACCGGACCCTGTGCCTTCGAGCAGGGAGGCTATTTACTCTACGCTCTGCGTGCGTACCTAAATAGAGAGAATTTCAAGCGATTGCAATACGACGTGATGACCGTGTTTCTTGGTTTATGATATGAACCGGCCTCCTGATGGCTATCGCTTTTGTTCCGGGTGATCTGTTCGGCAATCCTCAGGCTATCGATCTGGGAGGATCGAATTTACCCTTAAGCTGACCCTTCGCTGGGAGGGGAAAAGGGGGAAGAAGACAAAGTAAACACCTAACTCAGCAGGCCAAATCGCCGCTCTCACCTGCCACCCACTGCCAAGGCCTCCTACACAGCCAGGACGAAGTAGACCAAAAGCTTAATCAATGGCAACGCTAACTAATAGACTTCAACCGACCGGCCCGGAGGAGCTACGACGAAGCCTAGTCGTTGACACAGCTGCCTCGCCAACACGCCCGAGTAAATATATAGACGGACAACATATATCAGCCATGCTTCCACCCGGGCTCATGCGTGCTCAGAACCTGCGGCGTTCCGCAACAGCCTCGTATGCGATAGCTGAATGCCGCACGTACAGCGTATAACCAATTAATTGCCTCGGTCGACGGGCCACGACCCAGCCGGCCAGTCCCGCCTGCTTTGCAAAACCGGCCCCCTCCATCCCCCGGCCACGGCCGCCCGATGTCCATACATCTATGCCTCTCGCAGCCAACCAATCGATCCCCGCGGTCAGCCAAAAAAAAAAAAAAAAAAAAAATTGTTACGCCGCACGCAGCCTGGTGTTCCCCCCATCCCCGACCGACCGCGACCGGCATCTGCCGGCGCCAGGGGGCTCTCCCTCTTCGTGGCTGGCTGGCTCGCGCGCTTTTCCGCTACGCACTCTTCTTTTCCCTTCTCCGTGTATTCCCCTAACGCTAACCGGCGGCTCAATGGCTCACCTCCGGCGGTATTTCCCCCACGCCCCTTTTCCGCACCCGGACGGACTCGTAGCCTCCGCCCGTGGTTCCC
>QJNV01000508.1:0-34355 GCA_004155935.1 Monosporascus sp. GIB2
TCCAGGGTCTCGGTCAGGGCACTGCGGGATTTTGCCAAGGGCAAGGGCAGTGTGACGAGCAAGGCGTGTCGGGCATACGAGATTGGTTCACGAGTTTTTGCGCTGAGAATGCCGCTGCCCCTACAACAACAGGCACATCAGCAACCTCCTCAGCCACCAGCGGCGGGAGTACCCCGACAGGGCAGCAAGGAGGCGGTGGTACTTGGTATGTTTCGCGATGCCGGCTCGATGTTTTGCTCTATTCTCTAATCCCGCCACTGCAGGTTTGAGACGCACGTAAGATGGGTCGTCATGATTATCATCGTCTTCGTCGGTATTACGGGAATCTGGATCGGGGCCTGCATCTGGCGGCGCAAGTATCTAAAGAAGAAGGACCGGATGTACGAGCTTGGCAAGGGCCTCCCGAGCTCCATTGCCGTCAACACCCAGGGAAATCTAGTCGGCCCCGGAGTTTCGAGCAATAGCAAATACGCCAACAGCCCTGGAATGTTCATGTCCGGACCTAGCGCGGAAAAGACGAGGAAATAGAGGAAAGAGCTGGTCTTGGAATCGGCGAACCGAATTAGCGAATCGCTTGGCCCTCGACAATCGCACAGAAGACCGTTCTTATCCTGCCGATCTGCTACTCCATTGAACGACGTATCTCCTCCATGGCAGCCGGTTGAATTATCATCATAGCTACCCTGGGATCTTGTGCGGGTCATATGCGGTCATCAGGCTCTGGATTTAGGTATCAAGGGGCGTTCTGGTGGACTCGTGGTTCTTGTGAGCTTTTATACCAAAGTTTCTCCATTTTCATCTGTTTCTTGAGTATCTTGGCGGCAAACGGGTTGTTCCCTTCTTCATCCTTGTTTGGTCAGGCGAGAGGAGTGTGGCAAGAGGGAGATTGGATGAGTGTGTTATCTGCTGCGCGTCGCTACCTTCCATGCCTAGAGACGTGAGGTGGGCTGCCGTTGTGTAGTGTGAAAAGGGAGGAAGGCTTCTATACGAAGAAGCTTTCTGTCAGGGTGGCCGCGGAAGGCGTACTCCCCGCATCACCTAGGTCGTTATAGAAGCGGGACTTTGGAGCAACAGCATGGGCAGCATCGATTTCCTGTGTGAATATATTACTACGGCGGATGCGCGGTCCCTGATTTACTCTATGGATGACTTTCTTGTGGCGGTAGAGTTCCTTCCAGCTTTACTGCTTGGTCGCGGCCTGTGGTAGAACGAGTATTGGCGACCGGCTCAGCTTCAGGGAAGCCACGTGACGGACAGTCAGCCAGCCTTGAGGGGCTAGACAATCGTCACGTATGCGCGTTGACCATTACCGCGGAGCATTTCCTGAAATCCCAGGGCAAACTCTGGCTAAGACAATTGACCGTGGAGTCGGACTAAGAGAAGTCGACCGGCGCTCGCTCGAGACGGAATGAACCGCTGGACTAAACTGATCAGACGAGCACATAGGCTGCCTTCTGCATAGAAATGGCCTAGTTGTCCATGCGTTGGCAGATGCTCGATTCTTTTGGCTGTATCCGGACTAATTTGAGGACAGGGATGGACAAAGGGGAGGGGAGCGGAAAAAAGGAGAGAAGCGTAAGCTCGATGAATGCTGCGTGGTTGCATAGGTAGTTTGCTGGTTGGCGCAAGTGATGGCCCGCCCGGGCTCGTTCGGATCACTGATAGACTTTTAAGGATCCCGGATCAGATAACGTCGTCAATTTCATCTTATTGTTCAAAGGGTCTGGTGGTTGCCCTACTACTCATTGTTTTACCATCCCCCTATTGCGTGATAGTCATATCTTTTATCCACTACTGCTATAAATCTATGCTCGTTTCTACCGCCTCTGCCTCTATTCCACATTTGATACCGTCGATGTATACCGGGTTACCCGTTCTATCTCAGTCTCATCCACCTACGCCTGCTCCTTAGCATACTCAGCAGCATCCTTGTACAGATCAATCATGCACCCGGCGCTCCAAGCCTGCGTGGGGCTGGAGTCGGGACACTCCTGGCCGTCCTTCTGCGTGAGCTCCGTAAGCCCGGCCCAGACACTGCGGCGTATCATGTCCTTGCAGCCCTGAAGCCTCCTTGTGACCTGCTGGAAGGCCTCCACACGACCCTCCTTCGTATTCCTCCTCTTAAGGTCGAACTTAAGCAGCGCGCGCAGGAAGAAGCCTGTCGGCCACAACCACTCGGGGCCTTGGTGATAGTTGCGACCCTTGGAGGTCGCGAAGTCGGTAGAGTCCTCCGAATTGACGTAGTACGGGCGGTAGTCGCCATCTGCGGGATCGAGCGTCGCCATGCCCGTGGGCCCTCGCAGGACCTTGTCCGCGAGCACGAGGCACCCCATGGCGTGGTCCGGATCGAAGAGGTCGGGGGCCACCGTCATGGCGATAGCGAAGTTGGGCCGTAGCTGGTAGTCCTCATGTTCTTTGCCAGAACGGAACAGATCTTTGTAGATACCACGGCGGTTGACAACCTTTGTGTTTATCGCGTACTGGCCATCTTCCGCAGGGTCGAGAGGCACGTAGTAGCTATGCTCGAAGCTAGCCTTGAGCAGGTCCGCCCATGCCGAGAAGGTGATCTCGGAGCCGTCGGGCTTCGTCACACCCTTGTACGGGTATTTGCCCTCGGCGTTCAGCTTGTCGAGCCAGACTAACGTGCTATAGAGCAGACCGGTGATCTCGATGGCGGCACCATCCCGCGGAGTGCCGGGGATGCCCTTGGAGCCCGCGCGCTCGCTCTCACCCATCTTGTCCATCCACGTCCCACAGTTAAACTGGTTGCCACCAAAGATAATCCCATTTGCCCAGTCGACGGAGATTTCCTGGTTGAAACCCTCATCGCGCATTTGCGAGTCGATGCTAGGCCCAGCGTTGGCCTCTCGGAATTTCATACCAGACGCATGGCGTTGCATGGCCTCCTGGATAACATCTTGGACTAGACTTTCGGTAGAGAAGGCTCTGGGATCATCTGAAGGGAACCATGTATCATCATAGGGTAGGAAACGACGCTTGACCTTTTTCGTTAGCAGGCTCAACCCGTCCGGTGCAAATTTGGTGTAGTCTTGGATGCACTGGAGGAAGAACCAGACGGAATCACGGCTATTGTACCGAGGAAGGTTGCCGCTGCTGAGAAGGTTGGGGATCATGCCGTGCTTCAGAACACTGGCAAATGCAAAGATATGTTCCGCCGCTTCGTCAAAGCGGCCAGTCGCAAGGTACAAGCCACGAAGCGAGATGAAAACATCGCGACCCCAGCAACGTGCCCACTCGACAGTGAAATGAGGAAGCCCAGCTGCCAACGAGGGGACAAGCTTCTTCGGCCATAGAGACGCGGACTTGACAAGACCAGTCTGTTGAACGCTGACCATGGCCAGGCTCTGGAGGAACCATTGTCCATGACGCACGGTGTCATTCATGAGTTCCAACCCCCGATTCCAAGCCGCGGTGTAAATGGTCCGTACCACGAGTGCAAAGTAGCGAGGTAGGAGGAAGCTCGGGATGCCGCGAATAGCGTCAAACCGCCCCTTCAGCCACGCCGCTGGTATAGCAAGGTTACCGAAGTGAGGCTGCTGGCTTATTCGCTCTAGTCTGCCAACCGTATAGTCTAATGCCCATTGACCATCGCGCAGGTTCTGGCAAAGTGGATGCGCGAGATTGTTGTCTTTGATGATGTCCTTCAGCAGGCTCCACCACCCTTGTAGACCAGCGTACACAAGCTGGCCGTAGCCCGGGATGTCATAGACGCCATCCCTGCCCTCGCTACCATCGCGCTCCTCAGGGTCACATCGATAAAGCAAAAAGTTGAGATCGACTAGATCGAGCTCTGCCACAGCTGCGTTTGCCCCCGAGGTAACGTAAGTGTCGAGGCCAGCAGAGTGTTCCGCGGCAGGGATCCAGGTTTCGAACAGAGCGATACTCCCCGGAGGGAACTTGTCACGGACCGTGATGACGGTTTCGTCGCCTTTCACGTCCATCCTAATGCCTCGGACATCAACAACTCGACTTGGGAGACCTCTCAGGTAGTCCTTGTCATCTTCGACTGCCTTCCTCGCTTCATCGCTATCATCGACTTCCAGCATCCAGCTGCCCAGGTGGCGAGCTTTGGTGCCCGTGAGATGTACCGCGTTGAAATCCGCGTTTCCGTTTCCGTATCCAGGGTAGGCCGTGTGCGCTATCAAGAAGTAGCCTTTCCTTGATTCGGGGTGGACTCTATGTACGGTGATGTACTGGTCCTCATGGTGGACGTGGACCTCGTCGTATCCGTCCTTTCCCATCAAGGTGTGTATCTGATTAAGGAGTTTCTTGACGCCGCCGATACCACCTTTGCCGCCGCCAACCTTCACTTCCCTCCCAGACGAAGACTCTGACGTGTAGAGCCTCGTCTCGTTGACGAGGTCGACGAGCTTAGGGTATATCTCGTCGTATCCCATGACGCTCCCACTAGCACTAGCGCACATGCATACCAAGGCGGCGTTGGGCAACGTGTCCCGTGCGTCCCTCTTCTGGGCCGGGACTTCGTTGTCGTGCGTGCAATCCATAAACAACGCTTGGACGGCCGATGGCTTGATATTTCGTAAAACCTCCCGCGCTGAAGGCAAACTATCCGGGCCATTGATACCAGGGCTACTGGGGGCGCTGGCTTGGGAGGAAACCCTGGTGATTTCGTCGACTTCGAAGCTGCCAATTGGCCGGCCACCATAGCGGTGGACCAGCCTGCTGAGCTCCCCAGTGCTCCACGATTGCATCGCCTCTCTGATCAAGGAACTCAGACCGAGCCTCTTGACAAAGACGTAGTCCATTTCCTCAGAACCGGTAAAGAGCTCTGCTACGACGTACAAGTTAGGCCGAACGCGCCGGGCTTCGTCAAGAATGTGTTCCGCGACGTGAATGGGAGTCGAATGGCAGTTGTCGATGCGGAAGCCTGCGAAGTACTTGGCTAGCATACGGGCATACTTTGTCATATGCTCCCAAAGCCAAGGACTGTCTTCGGGGCCACTGCCGTATCGGAGTTTTACGCAGTCTCCCCAGACGATCACCTCACGGCGTAGGTAGACACGCGACTGAGGACCCGCGTTGTCAACCAGGGCATTCCCAGCCCAGACCCAGCCATTGTTCACGAGCACTAGATCTTCCGGTTTGAGATTCCTCGCAGCTTCTGACTTGTCTAGCCGGGTGAAATATGTCTCGATTAAGGGGTTTTCTTGATCGATTGGGCCAAGCTTAGGTCCGTGGTCGTCTAGCCGAACATACTTGATCCTATTGAAGAGTTGCTGGAGTATTTCTGTGATCTCCTTGTCGTATTCCTCGTAAAAAGGCACGTTAACCACGTCGAAGATCTGGGATAACTTGGAGCGGATGGCAGCCTCATCCGCTTCTTCGCGGTACTTGCCGAAGGTCACCACGATCAACGCAGCAGCAACATTGGGGTCTATGCGCCTGCGAAAGCGCTCGCCAAGCCTGTCATTGCCTAATAGGCCGTTCTGCACTAAAAATTTGGCTTGATCCTTGATGCTTGCATCTTTGCAGCCGTCAACGTTCGCAGTGTCGGTTCCTTCAGGGACGGACGTTTCTCCCGCAGCCCAAGCCTGGACGGCAGCATCGACATCTCTATCGACGTCTAGCGCGTAATATTCCCATAGGCGGATTTCGGCTATGACATGCTTCTTGATGCCATCCATAATCTCGATGAGATTATCGACAGATTTAAGCTCCTTAGGGTAGCCCAGCTCTTCCAATCTAGAACCGAAATTCATGAGCTGCGTGTCAAGCAAATATGCAGACTCTAGCCAAGGAGCCGTAGTCAGATTGTACCCGGCCTCCGGGTGCTCCAGCAACCACTTGCTATTGTTCGCCGTGTGGTTTAGGACAATGTCCGTCAAACTCAAAAGTGAGTGGTTCTTCTCGAGGCTGTCGACCATCTCTTGCACGCCCTCCTCGCCATTCTGAAAGCACTGCGGGTCCCACCCTAACTGGTCGTATAGGCTGTAGGGGGAGTTCGACGCTCCACGAACTTGTAAAGGTGTGAAATGGATCATATTATAGCCGCGGCCACTAATGCCCTGCAAATGTCTCTCCCAGTCCGAGGGATATTTTCCCATGAACTTGCTGATGACCGAGAAGATGGATAGAGCTGGCAGGGGCAGGGGCCGGCCGTCAAGTGACAAGCGAGGGGCGACATCGATATAGTACAACGAAGTCTTCTTCTTCTCAGCTGACGCCGGATCGTTGGGAGCTAGCGCTGTTGAGAGCTCCGGAAGCTCGGCGTACGTGGTGTAGAAGGCGAATGCGCCAGCACCATAGATGGGAACGGAGATTTCGAGGGTGCGGTTGAAGTCAGGTACCAGTCTAAAGGGCTGTCAGGAGCTTGTATGGCCACTAAAAGGTAATGTTCGGCCTACTTGTACTCTCGGAACCGAATCCTGTGGAACTCGAAACCCTTCTCCGGAATATTGACCCATAGACTACCTTGCCGACATATGGAGGAGGTCCCCTCGATGGTGAAACGGATCGTTATGGGCTCGTCCGTCCTCGTAGCCAAATAGATGTACTCGCCAGGGACATCCGGGGCGCCATCGTCCTTCAGAGGAAGGACATACACCTCGTTCGAGACCATTGTCCTGGGAGCCATGATGTTTAGTATCTGCTGGTATAAGAGGTGGGAAGGTATGGCGGTTTTCTAGGTATCTTAACTGGCTGGGCCGTTTCACGGGCGGGCCTGGGGTAATCAGCTCGGAAGCCTGGTTATATAAGGTGGTTTGCGCTCAGAATACAGAATGAGATGTCACAAGCAGTTTGTGACAGCGGCATAGTAAGTAGAGTAAGTCTGGGGGGACTAGGTAGTTGACATCAGGGAGAGGGCTTCGCTCACAAGTTGGTAGAGAGGAGAACGGGCGGAGGAAAACGCAGAAGAGCAAGTCAATGAGGGCGGAGGACGGAGAGAGCAGATCTAATAATGGAGAGATAATCTGGTGATGCGTCGTCCCGTGTGGCTGCTGCTTAGCGATACATAGGCAGGCAATGACCAGGGCAACCGGGTAGTACACGATGCAAAGTGCAACTAGCGTAAGGGGAAGCAAAAATTAAATCGTGGAAGCACCATAGGTTGCCCAGTTAGTAGTCATGCGGGAGAGAAGATGCACATATAGTTAGGAAGGTAGCGTAGGCGGGCTAGGACTATCATGAGATTGGATATAGGGCTACTAACGGTGATTAAGATGGAAACTCTTTCGACCCAACGAGACGAACGACAGTACCTAGGTAGGCAGACGGCTTCCTGCGTACCTAATGATGGGAAGGTGGTTGCCTGCCGCCGAGCACGGCGTCTTAGCAGGCGAAGAAGCTCTGATAGGCAAAATTCCTCGGTAGGTATGGTATATATGTACCTAATCTACGTGCAGGTAGTATGCGTCAACGTCGTAATAGGAGAGCAACCCGAAGAAAGTGCCATTGGGAAGGAATCGACAAACAGCAAGTCTGGTCTGAAAGGACTTTCCAGATCATGACCCCTCATAGACCCAGGACACTGCAGGATTCAAGCCAGAAATGCTGCCCCTCTAAATATCTCTTGGCCCTCCCGGCCAATGGCGATCTTTCTGCGTGTATGCGGGTAGTGAGAGGTAAGGCACTAATAGCTACATAGAACTGCAACTCCTTCCTTGCCGGGGCGGGGAAGTTATTGGAGCTAGACTAGGTATAATGTTCAATGTTTTGCAGTCTACTAAGTACATGTAATTGGCTAGGTAAGTTAACCTCGTGGGACGATGACGTAAGTTGGGAGAAAGGTAGACTTTGTGGTAATTGCGTACTACGTATAACCTGGAATGAATAAACTGCGCTAAGGTGGGGAGAGCAGGGCAGGGGTAGATCGACCACAAGACTTGTTTTTGGAAATCCAGGCCATCAACGTCGCTAAGAATTAACGCTAGTAGGGCAAGACAATTTGCTCCGGTTCTTGGATTCGACCTTTCCCTTGAGAGTTTCAAGGCCTGCAATGCGCCCTAAAAGCGCTCGAGGCTTGAAAAAAGACGACGATAGAGGACTATGTAGTCCTATGCAGTAAATAAGGGTATTGTCAGTTATTTTCCCCACCTCGCTTATCATTTTCTTAATAAAGCTAAAATGTAAAATCTTATACAATTTATACACAAAGTTATATTATATTAATAGAGCTAATTCTTTTATTAATTTTATTATTTTTATATATAAAATACTGCTAGGTTCAAGCTATATTTTCTAGGCTGAGCCAAATATACGAAAGTAGTTATACAATATAATCGCACGATAGATACTATACCCAGTATCTTGGAACACAATAACTAAGCGGTGGTTTTCACGATTTAAGATAGATTGTATACCTCAGTCCCGTAGAGCCTCACTCTCTGAGGTTTAGTGAAGCCTAGAAATTAAGGTACTAATCTATCATTTTATCCAAGTTTGTCTACACGGTCACGTCTTATTAAAGGAGAACTTTTTAACTATATATTTAAATAACTTAATTATAACATCTTAAATTAACTCAAATCAATCGAATACTTTTTTACTAACTATATCTATAGCTTTTCGACGAGTGTACGTATTATATTAAAGCTTATTACAGACGTTATATAGTTATTTCCCCCTTTTAACCTACTTATAATCGACTACCCCTTAACGCGTTCAAATTAATATTACCCTTATTCTACTAAAACTAAACTCGATCGACGAAAAAAAAATTAATAACTAAATCCTTAATTTAAATACGCGAGTATTTTCTATTCGATTTTAATATATTAAAGATATATATCGAGAAGCGTATTATAAAACACGTTAAAAAGCGCGTTAAGAAACGTTCTAAGACTTTTCGCAGGGCGTTTCGTAAGGCGTATAATAAGACGTATTAAACTTAATTATATAATAACTCGAAACTTATATAATTATACATTTAAAAAAAGTTTTATTAAAAAGATAAATATTTGCTATATAAAATAAAAAAGTTTTTTTAATCAGTAAAAATGCTATAGTAAAAAATTATTACTAATAGCTATTCAAATTAATCGATTACAGTTAGTTTAAAAAGAAAAAAAATAATAACTTATTATTTATAACAAGTTTTAATATAAAACGTATATTTATTTAAATATTATAAACGTAACTAATAAATAACTACGAGCTTAATTTAAATTATTTTAGTACATTATTAGAAAGTACTAAAAAGTGTCTCGTTTAATAGTATATCTCGTTTAATAATATGATATATTATAAATTTTATAGAATTTTAACGTAATATATAAATAAGTTAACTATATAAACGGGTCGGCTACTTTTTAATACTTTTAGTAATAAATTAAAATAAAGCAACTCTGATATAATAAATTAATTTAAACTAATCGGACTTTTCGTCGTTAAATATCTTTATATCCTTTTTATAAATGCGCGTATTATATTTGGGCGTGTTACAAACGCCATATTTCTTTTTTTTTGCTTAAACTATTTTTCGATAACTTTTTTCATCTGTTATCAGTTGCGATTATTTACTACTATTTTCTTATATAGGTATAGAATCGTATATTTTATTTATATTAAATATATTCTTTCTTTTTTTGAAATAAACCTAATTCGTTTTATAAAAGTAATCGTTTTTCTCCTAAAAAAAGCGCGTTTTCATATAAAAGTATTGGGCTACTTTTTATTAAAAAGTTAATTAACTTAACTATTTTTATTAGTAAATTATTATAATAATTTTTAATTTTTTGGGGGGGTAAATAACGTCTCCGTCGAGTCGTTTTTAATAATATTTCTAAGAGTTTTCGTAAGCAAAAAAGTATCAAAATTAATTAAAGTAAATTAAAAAAAGAATAATATAAGTATAACTAAAACTTTTAATGTAAAAAAAAGAATAAAAATTAAATAAAATAAATCTCGCTTATACAAATTCTGATTCAATAGTATTAGTTATTATAGTAATTTTAAACATATAGTAAAAATTAATAATAAATTTTTATATTAATATAGTAATGTAACGTTGTGTAAAATCCTTAATATATAATAATAAAACGCGTTTTAACGTTAAAAAATACGTTAAAAACTTGAGGTAAATAAAATGAATCTATAGAAATATAAAATGTAATAACATTATTAGTTTTATAATAATTTTAAAATTTAATCAAATAGTTATTTTTATAATCCTCGAAAATGAAATATTTATTTCGAATCTTTAAAACGCGATTTATTATATTTATTAAAATAATTTATTTATTTTAAATGTAATTTATTTATTATTAAGCCGCTGTTAATTATAATAATTTTTTAATCGGGCGAAAGTAAGTTATCTACGAACTAAAAAAAACATTTTTAAGAAAGATAAATAATAAAAGTAAGACCTAATTTTAAAAGTTAACAACTTATATTATTATAAGCTATTTCTAGTTTTTGATATTAAATCCGTTTAACTTTTTTAGGTTTTATAATATAAATTATAACTATGTTAACTATTATAAAAAATCTTTTTAAACATCTTATTTTATTAAAATTATAAATATTCTTTTTTTTCAATAACGTACTACACATATGAGCTAGATATATAATTAAGCTGGACACTTTTTTAGCTATTTTAACTCCCTATCTTTAATTACTTATTTTCTAATAATTATAATATAAAACGGTTTATAAAAAAAGTAAAAATAAACTTAACCGTTTAAGCTAAAAATGAAACCCGAAACTTAGTTATAAAAAGCTTAATTCTATTTATAACGTCCTTTTTTTTACCTTATAAATGCGATAAAATGGTAAACGCGCCCGAATCGATATTATCCTTTTTTTGCAAAAATTAACGCCGACCGAAAAAAAATCGATCGTCGACCATATCCTCGACTTAAATACGCGAGCGTTTCCTATCTAGTGTTAATATATTAAAGACATAACGAATTTACTACTCGTATAACGCGTTACGCGACGCGTCGAGATTAACTAAATAATTAACTTTATTAAATAATAATAAAAACTTAAAACGCGTTTAAACCGGAAAATTAATTATTAAAAAATATTATACAAAAATTTAAGAACATTTCGTAAATAATTCGAGCTTATTCGAGTTATTATTATAAAATACAGTATGATAAAAAAATTAAAAGTTCGATAAAATTAAATTTTTAATAAGGCTTTTTATAATAACGGGTATAATAATTATTAATACTGAAAAACGTAAAAAACTTAAATAAACTTAATAAGAGAATAAGAAATAAGTTATAATTATTTAAGTTATTAATTTCTAACGTTAAATTATACTGCTATTTATTATTATGACGGGAAAAAATTATCTTAAATATCAATTTCGTAATAATTTACTATTAATAACCGATTAAAAAATCGTAATAAATAATAATAATTAAATAATAAACGAATTACACGTAAAATAAGTTTAACATTGTAATTAATATATTTAAATACGTACGAAAAAATCAAAACGTTTTTTTATTTTCGACGGCTATAAAAATTACCGTTCGATAAAATTCGAAAATTATTATGCTAATTATGACATTATTAAACTTTATATGCCCGCGTATTTTTCGTATAAATTTTAACCTTTTAACGTATCTTAATTTTTTTTCCTTTAAAACGCGCTTATTTATTATATATCGAAAATTTAATACAATGTTATTATACTTATATCATTAAAAAAGTTTTTTTAACGGTTTTTATAATACGTTTAAAGCTGTTATAATATCCGATAATATCAAATCCGAATTCGCCGTAATTAATTTCATTTTATTTAATCCTAATACCGTTTTTTCCACCTTTAAAATTCTTTTAATCGTACTTACGCTAACTATCTCCCCGTTAACCTCCGCCGGTTTTATTTCTCCGCCTATAAAAACCTCTAGAAATATCTAAAAAGTAAAAAATAAAAATATTACTTACAAAAAAATTAAAAATTACTAAAGTAACTCGCTGACAAAAATTATTAAATCGGTTAATTTTTTAATTAAAAATTAACTAATACTTTAACGTATTATATAAGCGAACGAAATATACAAGCGAGCGAAATAATTTTTAGTACTCGTTAGCTTCATACTTAATCTATTTAACCATAACATATTAAATTAATTTTAATTAATTATATTATCTTTCGCCAATTACATTTATAGCTTTTAAACAAATGAACGTAGTATATAAAGGCTTATTACAAACGTATATTGCCATTCCCTTTTGTTAACCCGTATGCGATTAATTAACTCCGACCGCGTTTAAGTTAATATTATTTTTATTTCGAAAGTATTAAAGCTGATAGACAGAAATACGATTACTAATCAAATTCCCGACCCGTATACGTAAACGTTTTTTATGCGATTTTAATACGTAAAAGATATTCGCAAAATACGTCGTATTAAAAGGTTAAAAGGCGCGTTGTAAAGCTACAGGGTAAGGCTGTAGGGCGCGGCTATAGGGCTTATTATAAAGCGCGTCGGAGGGCGCGTTATAAGATTTATCGGAGTAACAATTCGATTTTACGTATTTTAATAGTTAAAATAAACGTTTTTTAGGTCGATAAAAAAGGTGGTAATAAAAAATTACTGCTAATAATTACTGAAATTAATTAGTAATAATAAGTTTAAAAGATAAAAATAACAACTTAGCGTTCATAACAAGCCTTGATATAATACGTACATTTATCTAAAAGTTATAAATACGGTTGGCGAAATATAATACGATTAATTAGAATTAATTTAATATATTATATTTAAGTAAATTAAATATGAAGCTAACGGGTGCTAAAAAGTGTTTCGCTCGTTTGTGTGTTTCGTTCATTTATGTAGTACGTTAGTACAAAATTACTCTTTTTAAATAAAAGGCCGCCTAATTACGCGAAACTAATTACATTTTAAGCAAACGTTAAAAAACTAACAACAAACGTCTTTAAGAAAAAAGGACACTTGTTATACAAAAAGAACAAACTCTCCTAGTCGAAAAAAAAAGGGTAATGGAAAAATACAGTCAACAACGGCTAAAAATAATCATCGCAAAAAGGTTAAAACGAAAAAATGGAAATATGGCATTTATGGCAAACCTGGACATAATACGCGTACTTATAAAAAAATATAAAAATATCTAACCAAAAAAATTCGATTAATTTAAATTAATGCGATATATTATTATTAAATTATTTAAATTTATTATTATTTATTACTGCGAAGTGTCAAAAAAAGTCTAGTTTAATTATGTACCCAGCTTAAATATATAGTACATTACTATATTTTATAATTATAACCCGAATAAGTTTAAATTATATACGTAATAATTTTAAACTTCTATTTAAAACCTTAATAAAAATTTTTATTTAAACGCGATTTAACTTTTTTTCTATTTAAAAAAGCTTAATACCTAGTTAATCCTAATCCGTAACGTAATGTATTAAATAAGTAATAAATTCGCTATATTTTTAATATTTTGTACCTGGACAAAAAACGTTTACAAATTTTAATTAAAAATCTATTTAATGATTAATTTTTTTCGGTCGACGTTAATTTTCGTAAAATAAAAACGGGGTCGGCCTAAAAAGATAAACTGTAGTATCGGATTTTTAAAATAAGTATAAAAATATCATAAATAAAATAAAGCTTTTTTATAACTAAGTTGTAGGACTCGTTATTTAATTTAAATAGCTAAGTTCATCCTAATCTTTTTTATAAAACGTTTTATAATGTTAATGTTAAAAAATAAATTTTAAAAGTTAAAAAGTGAGAAAAGTAAGAAAATTAGCCGACTCGCTTATATAGTACATTATATATTATTTTTATTTATACAATACTATGCGAAATTTAGATATTAATCAAAACACCTCTATATATTATATCTATCTCTGAATTTACGTAACATTTATTAAGACACCCCTAACGTATCAATAACTTTACCTTTTATTACAGCAACCCGTGCTCTACGAAGGCCCTCTAATTCATTTTCACATGCAAAAGAAGTGCGAAATGTGAAATTTTCTACAACGTCGTGCTAACAACCTCGCTATTCGCTCCCCATATACCTATCTATGTACTCAGCATCTGGAACATCCCAGCGGAAAAGCTCATGCTTCTCGGCCCATACATCGTATCGCAGGGATTTCGGACGTGGCCGTCTGTCAATGATCCCGTCCTTTGCACCACCTACCTACTTACATATGCATACCTACCTTAGGTAGCGCTCGATTTTTTATGTGTTGTACAACGCAAAAACGGTATGCATCCAGGGGGTCCGTGGAAGGAAATGTATGTGGCCATAAACATAAAAAGATGTGGTGTTTTTAGCCTTGACACCTTGCCAGCACGATCGATTAAAAGGGTTTCGTTTTGGGGCTAGACAGAACTCCATCTTGTTAACAGAATCATGTAAATTCTAACGTTTTGTCCGTGTTGCTATTGTCTAACGAGAGACGTTTGCCACAGCATCTCGGGAGGTTTTGGGTGAAGTTGTGAGCTAGGGTCCATTTTTCATTCGTGGACCCCGTGGCGCCCAAGCTGCGGAGAGTTTGAGCCTAGTTGTGAACTAGTTTAGGCAGGCGGTGAGAAGTTGCTGTGTCGTCATTCCTGGCAGCTTATCTACCTTGAGCATCTACGATGTGAGGAAGAGGTACCTAGGTAGTAGGTAAGTGAGTAATAAGTAAGTACCTACATAATGTGATCAAGAGTGATGCAGCCACGAAAGGTGGCAGATAGGGGCAGTCGGGCAGGCAAGGCAATTCGGAGGGCGAAAGGTTATTACCAAACACCGTCCATCCTCGTGGCATGCGATGGTGCGATCGTTTACCTCGGATTGATGAAGCTTAGTAGGTATCAGGTGAAGAAGGTATACAAACACCTAATGTAAGTGGGGGCGACACGGGACAGCAAAAACCTTGAAATACCTGGAGTTCCTCGGCTTCTAGACTATCACAAAGCTAGCAGCCTAGGTACTAGGATATCCTAGGTCGGTAGCCATGATAGGAGAAATTGTAAGCAGGTGCTCTCAGCAAGGCAGTACCAAAACTCAGAGGCCTAAAGCGCCTTCATCCATTCCCTTTCAACCTTTATTGCGTACCAGTATTTATTACAGCACGTCCCGATACCTTCTAGCTTCTCTCCTACTTTCTTGACCTACTGCATTGGTACAATCTGTGCCTATTCCTTTTCGCTGCATTCCTGTGGGCTCTTTTTGATGCGACTTGCATTCTGCCGCTCGTTATCGCAGTCCCTCACTCCCTCGTCTAGAGCTAGCAAGCACATATTCATCCCTAGGTCCTCTACATCATTACATCTCACGAGGAACGTCTCGTTTCAGTCCTTCAAAATGGTGACGCCGGATATTGAAAATGGCCAGCATTACGAAAAGAAGCACAAGGTGACGGTGGTGGGCTCCGGTAACTGGTACGTACATGCATACTTCCATATGTACATACACACATCTCTTACCCGTGTTTCTACCATCTCTTTGGGTCCTTGAGAGGAACGGGAACTGATGGTAAAGGCAACTCCCAGGGGTTCAACAATCTCCAAGATCGTTGCCGAGAACACCAAGGAACACCCTGAGCTCTTCGAGCAAGACGTGCAGATGTGGGTGTATGAGGAAGAGGTCGACTACGAAGGCAAGAAGCAGAAGCTTACCTCAATCATCAACCAACATCACGAGAACGTCAAGTATCTGCCCGACATCAAGCTCCCCACCAACATAATCGCAAACCCTTCCCTCCTAGACGCCGTCAAGGACTCGTCCATCCTCATCTTCAACCTTCCCCACCAGTTCATCCACAGGATCTGCGACCAGCTGAAGGGCCACGTCGTGCCTTTCGCCCGCGGCATATCCTGCGTCAAGGGAGTCAATGTGTCCGACGAGGGCATTGCCTTGTTCTCCGAGTGGATAGGCGAGGGTCTGGGAATCTACTGCGGCGCCCTGTCCGGAGCCAACATCGCCTCCGAGATCGCCGCCGAGAAGTACTCGGCCACTACCATCGCATACGACCCACCTCCCATGGACAGCTCCCGAAACCCCTCTCAGAGCGCCACGCCCCGCTCTCAGACTCCGGCGCGTCAGCCGAATGGTGCCGACCAGTTAAGCGTCACCTCCCTGGCCGACATGCACCATAGGGACGCGCGCGGCAGGAAGAGCAAGACGAAGCTGACCCCCGTGCCGCCCGAGTACCCGCCCCTCGACCACATCACCTTCAAGACCTTGTTCTACCGGCCATACTTCCACGTCAGCATGGTCTCGGATGTTGCGGGCACGTCCCTCGGCGGTGCGCTGAAGAACATCATTGCCGTCGCCGCGGGTTTCGTCGAGGGCCGCGGCTGGGGGAACAACGCCAAGGCCGAGGTGATGCGCATCGGGCTCCTGGAAATGGTCAAGTTCGGCAAGCAGTTCTTCGGCGAGACAGTCGAGGAGAAGACTTTCACGGTGGAAAGCGCCGGAGTGGCCGATCTGATCACCTCGTGCCAGGGTGGCCGCAACTTCCGGTGTTCGAAGCTGGCCGTCGAGAGGGGCGTCTCGGTCCAGGAGGTCGAGGAGACGGAACTGAACGGCCAGAAGCTCCAAGGCACAACAACGGCCGCCGAGGTCAACTCGTTCCTAAAGAGGAGGGGTCTGGAGCAGGAGTACCCCCTGTTCACGGCGGTGCACGATATCCTGGAAGGCCGTAAGACGGTTGATGATATCCCTACATTGGTTGCCTCGGACCATTGAAGGGTTTAATAAATGCTTGACCAATCAGCAGTCACTCTTGGATAGCGTCGTCTCAAGTTTTATACAGTGGTTATCCGTCTAATCGATGGCCTGTGCAGATAGTAATACAAGTGGGATAGAGTAATGTATGCTCTAGCTAGATGTGCCGCTCAGTTATGCCACCAGAGCTTGTGCCTAAAATTTGTCAACCAAAATTGGAGAATTCTCCTCATAGTTCCAAGCACCATGCATCCAGAGTCCCCTTCCTAAAACAGATATCCCATCACCATCATCTCCCTCCTCCGTTCTCTCACCCTCGCCAAACAAAGGCTTGAAAACCGAATCATGGCTCACCCACATTAGATTCATAACAACCGCCATCGCGACAGCCACCCACCGCGGCGCCCGGCCCTCGTCGTTATCGGCCAGCAGCCGGCTCAGACCGAACACGGCAAATAGCAGAGGCGCCCATGCCGCAAGAAACAGCAACCGCCCGATCTCCTGCCGCCGCGTCGTGATGGTGTATGGCTGGAGCTGCGCCAGGTATCTCTGGTACTCCTCCGGCAGGCCGTGCTCCGCCGCCCCGTCCCGGATGAGCTTCAGGTAGCGCGCCGAGGGCTGCGCGTACGAGGGGTCCGGACGCCGGACGGGAAGGGCGAGCTTTACGAGGACTTTGCGCAGCCGGTGAAGGCAGGCATCACCGTCGTCATCACCGTCGTCATCACCGTCGCCGTCGCCGTCGCCGTTGCCGCCGTCCTCCGCCGGCCGGGTAGGGTCGGGTATGCGGGGCGCGTACAACGTGTGGGCGAGGAACGGCTTCGGCAGCCCCGGAACGGGTGGCTTCTCGGGCACGTGCAGCGCCGGCGGTAGCGGGAAGCACGGCGTCTGCACGTCGTGATACGAGGCCCCGCCGCCCTCGGTGCGGATGATGGTCGCGTAATCCTCGCGCGTCACCTCGTACACGACGCCGTACAGGCCCTTGGCCCAGGTCGGTCTGCCGCGTTGCGCTTCTACGCCCCGCGCCCCGCATCCACGCGAACGTACGTCCGCGTCCACATGTGCCTCGCGCTCTACGCCGCCACCGTCCTCACCCCGGCTAGAGCACGGTGCCGGCGGGTTCGTTGGGTCGCGCGGGACGGGGGGCAGATCAGGCATCCTGGGCGGCGGCCTGGGGACCTTCCGCGGCGTTGTGTTCGCGAAGCACGGCTCCTGGTACGGGACCCCTGGCAGGTCGAACGTCAGCTCGAATGCGGGCGCGCACACGTTGATCTGGCTCAGCGGCTTAATGCCGCGGGCACCGCGGAATGTCTCCGCAGACAGGTTAGACCCATACGCCAGGTAGAGGACTGTCTCCTCTTTCTCCGCCGTGGCTGCATCATCATCGGCGGCGGCGCGGGCGAGGCGTTCCGGCGAGGTCTGCGGGATCGGTGCGTGCGACGGGGCGGGCTGGCGGCGGGTAAATGGCAGAGAGGAGAGGAAGTCGCTGCATATGCGCTCGAATTGGCATTGCGTGCGCGACTGCGCTTCCGGTAGCGGCTGGTCTCGGCGCTGGCTGCGGCCTTCTTCAATGACGTACTCGGTAGGGTTCATGATGTGATCGGATGGACTGTGATGCGATGTGACGTGGATAACGACGACCTTAGAGCTTCATTTATACAACGCGCACCAATAGGAACCTCGGAAGAGCTAGAAAGAGTTATTTGCGCCAAACACCCCTGATTGATTAATCAGTGACGAGAAAGTATAAAACAACGACGACTTCTTTGTTCCTTTTAACTACAAGCCGAACCGAAGTTCTACGCCATGGGATGGCTTTGCATAATCCATCTGTCGGTTCTTCGGGTTACCATGAGGGATGATGATTATAAATCAAGATCGGCATTGTATAGCGGTTTATTGCATACGATGTGGCAGGGGCCGAGGGGTCGCGCCGGCCACGCTAATATTGATCCCCTGGCAAACCTTCCTACTGCCCTCTCGACGAGTACCTACGAAATATCAAGTCCTTGATTTCGCCAGCCCTGGTGAGAAGACTCACAAAGAACTCTCTATGAGGGAGCATTTAAAATCGAGTGCTCATCTAACTAAAAAGGCCATAGAATGGGTGAGCCAGCATGGATTCCGATCCACCTCTCCTCACACTTCACTAATTGTAAGAACGTCAGAGATATGTACGGCCACCGGTTCGTCAGAAACTGAGGGTTTCATACAATTTGCGGCTCCTCGAAGTTGTGCTTAAATATAGTCCCCATGTTCATCCTTCTCGCCCACTCTGAATGGCCGGGCCACCCTTCGTATCAGCCCATGTCATACTTATGTTCTGAACTCTTGTAGCATATTCCACGGCGTGGAGCTCGTGATTTACAATGACCGTCCACATATTTTGGTTGAGGCAACGCCCAGTGTGCCTCCTGATTTCGGGCTCAAAGAACTCGCTTCTAAGAGGGCCTACCAGGATCACCAGCGGATGGATTAGGAGCAACTCGTACGTGTGACCTGACTGTGTGGTTCGAATGGCCTCATGCCTCTGTTGAGGTGTTCATATGTGTGGCATTGACATCCCTGGCTCACTCGTCGAAGGACGAGACGATGCACATTCTTCCCTCAGAATATCTAACTCGTTCCACCTACGCATTAAAATTCCCAGACATCATGGGTACGGAAATCGGGTAACTATTAAAGCACACTAGTATTCGCATGTAACTCGGGGCTAGCGAGAGGTCGAGCAGCTGTGGCAGTTCGCCTCCTTGATTGGCTGTTAAAGCAGCGTCATCACTCTTTTGCGAAGGAGTGCCTAGATCCCGGTTCTTACGTCCTGAACAGAGATTCCTGGACAGACCGGCAATCCTCACATCGGGAGCGTTCGCAGGGCCCTTTACCATCGTATCTGGCCATCTGCTCCTTAATTTTCACAAGCCTAGGCATCACAGGGGCAAGGTGTTTCGAATAATTTCATGCGACCCGGTCATACATCATACCTCCCTCTCAGTAACGGATTCCATTAGTCAGCGATCATAACATCTTATCCGGGTGGGCGCAACAATATGACTAAGGCAGTCGAAACTTATACGGCGCGGATGCCTTAACCAGTATGGAGTAAGGGCATCGTCACATTGATCTGACTTGGATAGACCGGGAAAAGCCTACCCCTCCTCGCTACTATGTCCGAATAGCTGCAGGCGATTAGTCATGCCTACTCCATCTCATCTGCTAAGCACACGAGATCTCATAATAGGAGGGGCCGAAGGATCCGCTTGATAGCGTAAGCAGCCTCCTTCGCTGCAGTTATGGGGTTTATAAGTCCTACCTGAGAACTCCTGCATCAGTCATTCTAAGTACAACATGGGAGGTACAGGAGGACGCCTCCCAATTAATTGTCCAGCAATAAAATGAGCTAAAATTTTACCATGTCAGCTCTTCAGGAATCCCAGATGACCAAGTGCCCAGCCATCAAGAGCTATCTGCCCACTTGTCATTCGAACACATATGATTTCCCATCAAAGGCGAATAGCGTCCTTAGTGGAAAGTCACTCTTCATCATCGGCGCCTCGAAGGGAATCGGGAGAAGCATTGCTTTGAGGTTCGCCAAGGCTGGTGCTCGCAGATCGCTGTTGCTGCTCGCAGTAGTCCGTCGTAGATTGAGCAGGAGATTCTAGCCACTGCCGCGGTAGCTGGTGCCCGCTTCTATGCAATCGAGAGTCTCTGTAGAGTTAGGTGGTAAGCCCGGCATGTTGATTAACAACGCTGGACGATGGGAGACCGTTGCTCCTATTCCTGAATCCGTCGACGACGACTTCTGGTCAACGTGGGAGTTTAACAGTAAGCGGCTGCCGGTCTCAGGCTTTCCCCCCATATCTCAATTGTGCTTTGGGCATCTGCGAGTCGGGTCCTCAAAGCTGCTGTAGTTCATAGGAGGCCATATAGCTCCGTAAAACTCTCTGCCGTATTCAAATAAAGAGGTAACTGATTCAGAATTTTGCAGTCAGAGGCGTGTATCTCGTCACGTATGTTGTGACCTCAGCGCTTCTTGGGTCGCCAATGCGCACTCTCCTTACCATCTGGAGCTGGAGTGCATATGTTGTTAAAGGGGCTGTCCGGATATCAAACTTCGAAGTTCACTGTTTGTAGAGTTACTGGGTTTATTGCTAAAGAGTGCGAAGACGAAGGCCCAATCCCAGTTTCTGTGCATCCTGGGGATGCTTTGTCCGGATTCACCTCGGCTGTTCCGAAGGAGCAACATGGGGTTTTCGTGGATAAGCCTGAATTGGCTGTTGACACTCTGGTATGGCTCTCGAAGGAAAGAAGGCAGTGGTTGAACAGCCAGTTCATCAGTGCAACCCGGAACATGGAAGATATAAAGGGGAGGAAAGGGGGTGCCATTGAGCGGGATCTGTTGAAGTTCGGGTTGACCATTGAGCTCTGATTTATCCGGTACGAGCCATGAAATGACTATAGTCACATTGCAGCCGTAGCCTTTTCCTAACAATGACGGATACACCGGCATAAGCCACACACGGAGAAGAGAGCCCGGTGCGCCATTGTCCTCGCTAAACGCGATGCTTATATCCCTCACAAACCGCGGCGCCCGGTCAAGTTCTTGGTGATAATGGTCGAACGAGTCGCCGGTCGAGTTGGACTATGCAAACGTCGCGCTCGACCTTAGTAGACACCGTAGAGACACAGTTCCCCGATACGCCTCAGAAGCAGTGAGAAACTAGCCCCAGAAGTCGAAGTTGTGGAACGTACTTCTCTGACACTTGGATGGTTAATTACTCTCCTGATATTTCATCGTGTTTTGCTCTTTGACCTGGCCCAGCCCATCCGGTTTGCCATGGCTTTCAAGAACATCGCCGTATATAACGCAAACGACTGAATTGGAGCCGACGTCCTCCGAGCACTTTTACGAGACAACAAGCAACAGCATGCCATCATCGCCTTCGTTCCACCGGATACGAATCTCAAAGCGGGTAATCAGACTCAAGAAGCCCGGTCAGGGATATAGATCTTGACAGCGTGTCACAAGGGGCGCTCGCTTCGGCGCTGATGGCTGTGGACGCAGTGGTCAACACACGAATGCTCTGGAAGTCCAAGTTGTGATTCAAGATGCCGCTGCAGACACTGGCGCCCAATGGTTCTACCCTAGCGAGTACGGGATACATGGCATATACAGGAAGCCTAACGACCCTTAAAATTATGTCCACTCAGTAAGACGCCTAAATCTCCCTCACAAGATGTCCCCTGGCAGCCAGTTCTTCTAGATGTGGGACCAGAAGGGCCGGAGAGCGTCGGAACGCCGTGGTACTTAAGATCAGCCCACTAATGAACTTCTTCATGGCCTCAACGAGAGAGCTATCTCTCCACCCAGCGGTACCAGCAGCAAAATGACTTATACGGTCCTTAGCCGCGGAGATTTCTATGGCCAAGATCGTGAGCCGATATGTGACCCTGGACCCAGAAAGATGCTGAAGAGTACGTGCTTCGCGTCATCGGTGATCCGGATGCTAACGCGCAAACGCACGTCTGGGTAATGTCGCCAAGTACCTCGTGGCATGCCAACGGTGGAGCTACCCCTTAAAACAGCGCCTGTGAAGCCTGCGTGGGCGGCATCAGTGCCAGCGGCGGTGACTGGAGTCTCCCGACCACCACTCGGAGGTCCTGGTACAGTCAGTGGAGAAGATTGTGTAATAGACGGCTGTCCTCACCGTGGACACCATGGCGGCGGCTGTCACGCCGAGGGGCGTGTCATATCGGGCGGTTGAGCCGGAAGGCGGAGCGCCCCAGTTCCCAAAAGACATGGAGATATCTAAGAAAGACGCCATGTATTATCCTAAGGAGAAACACCTACATATAGCTTCTAAATGAGTGAAGACCAAACTGTTTTCCTCAATTGGGAGTCCCAAAAGCTAGACAAAGCCCAACTGAGGATTTCTTTTCGTTCCTGGCTACTATCACTCCTTTACCCACCAATCACACCCCCTTGTCCATCTCCATATCATTTCTATCTATGCTAGCTCCAAAGGTCGCTTCGCAGATCTTAACTGAGCGGACCGGAGATATTGCACACGAGTTTCGGTCAAGTCAGGCCAAACCCTGGTCAGTCGGTACGGGAAGCAGTCCTGCCCCCAGATAGGGCCATTGGCGAACGGAAGGGGCACGTAGGAGTCGCCGAAGCGGTCGCGGTGCACCTCCTGCGCGGACGTCAGCTCCGCGAGGATGTGTTCGCCCATCTCCTGCGCATGCGCGTCTATCATGACGAGTACCCCCTGCCGCCGCTCGTAGTGGGCGGGCACTCCTCCGGACGGCGGCGGGGATTGGGATTCGGGAGCGGGCGCTGAACCTGATTCGGATTTGCTTCCGGCTGGCCGTGCCTCGACCTCGGCCTCGACCACGACCCCGGCGAGCATGCCTGGGACCACCTGCGCGACGACGTGCATAACCTCCCTGCCACCCCGTGCCACATTAATGCAGTATCGGTTCCGGGCGACGCCGACGGGGAGCGGCGTCAGCTGCGGATCGTACGCCCAGCCGGACTCGTAGTCATCGTCTGAACCACCGGTCTCGGCATTCGCCGTGAAGGTCTCTTCGTACGGCAAGTTGAAGCTGCAGTTCTCGAGCGACAGGCTCAGGATGTCGTCCGCGTGTACGTGGATGACGCGGGAGACCTTGGGCGTGTGGCGTATTACGACAACGCCGGCACGAGACGACGAGCATTTCCCGTCCCCCTCCATTGCCGCCATGGGCGTCAGCCGGCGCAGCTGCTCATCACCGGCGCGGATAAAGAGGCCCCGCCGAGGGCGCGTGAGCATCACCGTCGCCCTCTTGTCGGGCGGAATGGCGCACACATCTCTCGCCTCGCGACACGTCTGTCTGATAATGTTGCGGGCCTGCCAGGCGCTGGGGTCGTACTCGGAAACCTCCTCGTCTGAGTCCTCAATGGCAAGGCGGCGCATGTCCAGGTACAGCCATGGTGGCGAATCGCTGCGGTTCACGCCTGCGTGGTCCCCCGGGAAGCTGTGCACGTTGAAGAAGTTGATCCCCGGTGTCGGGATCGCGGCTCGCCAGATCTGAGCTCTGAGTTCAGGGGGCAGTGATGCGAAGTAAGGGAATGAGTGGGAGTCTAAGAAAACACAGCGATGACTTCTGTTGTGGTCGTCGTCATCGCCATCATGATGGAAGTGTTCGTGTGCTACCATATTCTAGAGCTTCTGGCTTGTTGTATTCGAATCACCGGGGCAGAGTAGGATGGGTTGCTCATCCTAGTCTTCTCTAGAGGACAACACAAAATTATAGATGTGAGATTTCAAGCTTGGTACCTACATAGCCCGTATGCGATATGATGTTGATGTAAGCTCAAGGCGATGATCTTTGCCCCACCGCCACCACAGCGCATTCCTCCCGCTAAAACTTGGCCTATTTTCTAGAGAGGGGTAGTTAACTTTCTATAACGTTGTAGCATGGCGTCAATTCAATAGTAAGCGATGTCAGCTAGCAATGTCAAAGGCAGGAGGAATAAGACTAATAATTCACCACACGAGCTACATTTAATAAGCTACTTAAAGTAGTGTAACTGACTTGTATGTAAGCTTTGCTGATACATGATCATTTATCTAATTCTTCTCATGTGCTCACGAGATGCCCTTAAGGTGTCCCTTGCAGAGTCCACCGTAGCCAAGGCACACATCTCCTTTTGTCTCCATGAGCTCATGACGTCGTCGAACCGCGACCGCCACAACCGGGCGCGTGATGGACTTGGGAAAGTCAAAATGGGATGTAGGAATTTGTGTGGGGAGACTATATCGGACAGCTTTTATGTATCTCAGGCAAATAAAGGTAGTAAGTCGTTTCACATGAGTTCGTGCGGCGTCTCATCGTCTGCGTTTGGTTCGTTAGTGATCATAGGTTGCGGGCATACGGGATAACTCGCGGGTGTGACAGCAGGCCTGGATTTGGACGTGTGATGATACCGACGCCATCGTACAGGCACAATTCCAGATATCGTAGATATCATGTCCATTCAATCAGAGCATCCACAAGCGTCCTAACATCAGAGAGCAGTCTGTTGAGGAAGGCCTGCATCTCTGAAGATCGGTGACTAGGGATCATCGATTTGTGACGACGCTTTGAGTAGCCGGCGAACACAATGCCGCGATTGGGGCTCCTATGTTTTGACTGGGACTCTCTTGCGGTAGTTGAGTGTGGGAAAGGGACATAGTCGGTGTAGAAGGAACGGGCCCATCCTTGAGATAACTCATCAATATCTGCTGCCTTATCTCTGTATTCCTCCCATTCCTTAGATTTGAGCCGCTTGAGGTGGGCGTCAGCTCCGATCTGGAAGGGTGACACAACCTCGTTCAACCCATAGCCAGCAAGCAACCGACCTGTCATCAGCAAGTTTGGACGTGCCACCACAGCGCAACCTGGAGACGGAGGGCCAAAGGTTGCCATGTTGGGCGAATCCGCAAGTAGGCGTCTTGATGGATCCCAATTGTGTCCTGCGGCAATAGGCCATAGGCTAACCACGTATATCATGTCGAAATGATATTTTTTTGCGATGCGAGCGGCCCATATGGCTCCTTGCGCCGCCGCGGCTCCATTTAGGGGACATTCCAAAGTGAGGAATTTAGAATCAATAGGTGTATAAGGTGGGGTCATCTCGCCGGTTACTAGTGGGGTCGGCCGAGGTGCTTTGACAGGGAGACCGCGAAAGGGAGAATTTATACTCTCTGGCTGGGCGTAATCCTTAGCAGACAGCCCTGGCGCCTCTAACGCATTTAGTATAGGTGAGGGTGCTTGAAACTCTGCGATATCGTCATCACTAAGGCCGTAGAAGTCACCCAACGTAGGCTCCCTGAGAATCCTTTCGCTGATGATCTGTGAAGTGACTGAGGATAACGTAACTGCACTGGTGGACCTTTGCAGTAGCTGTGATCGAAGGACACCATCGCTACTTACAAAGACCCTATCGCCTGAAGCCGGATCCCCTTGGCGACACCGCCATGTCTCTTGTGTCACACTTTTGTTTGTCTGGTCTTTGCCATCAGGCGTCCAGAGTCGGGAAGGCGACCCGAGCGATGGGCCAACTGAGCTGTCCGGTGTGGGTAGCGAGGCAGTAGACATCGACGGTTTGATTTGTAAGCCTGGGCAGTCTTCCCCGTTATCTGAGGCAGGAGGGGAATCGATACGAGGCACCTGGAAGGGCGGAAAGGGGCGCTGTTTGGGAAACAATGAGATCCTTGGCTGGGCCACGCCCCTCGGAGGAGCGGTAGGTGAAGGCGTCGTCAAACCCGAACTAGCACTATGTTTTCTTCTTAATCTGACTGTGCCGGATCTTGTTATTATGGGTGAAGGTAGAAGTCTCAGGGACTCGGCTGCATCATCCTTGATTCCTTGACCACTTTCTGAGTTAATATGAGGCGGTTTGAACAGGGCGGATATGTGATTTAGCGGGTAGTCGGCTGGCCTCTTCTCATGGGTGGATTGTACCCTTTTTAATGTGTCGTCGTGTGGTGAACATCCTAACGAAGTCGCCGGGGGCGTCAGTCTCCCGGATATCTGCATAATTTCTTCCTTAAAGAAAAGTGAATCTTCGGGAAATCTAAACTCAGAGAGCCGCGGCGCGACGGATGAGGCGTAGGGAAGATCTACCTCCGAGGGGGCGACAGAGGGAGAGCCGTTCTGAACTTGGAGACAGTCGGTCTGTTTCGGTGACGCCTGTTCTGATGGTATCCTTCCGCCGTCAAGATATGGCCCAGGGGCACTCTGAGAACACCCTTTATCCTCTGGATGCCGCTCGTAGCCCTCTCCACGTGGATCACGGGGCATCATATGAAGTGATGTTGGCCGTAGGTACGCCGGCGACGGGAAGATTTGGGTGGGCTCCGGAGGTTTTTTATCCTGAGCTGCTTTCTCTTTCCTTCTGGTACCGCTGAACAGCTTCTCCAGCCGGTCCAGTCCATTCGCCATAATCATCGCAAACTGTCTGAGGAATCGTCACTTTGAAGCCAAGATTAGCTGTGTGAAGGAAAGGTTCATTAGACAATAGAGGCCGCATACCTGGTAAAGGGTATACGGTAGGCGGCTTGGGATAGGTTGCTGAGCTACTTGGTGCTCTGCGATTCAGAAAAGTAGATAGATCTGATTAAGGAGTCGTAAATCAACGCCACAACGAGGCCGGACCTCGGTATCGAGGTGGGGTTAGCAGTGTTTAGTGGGAAGAAAGGGGCATGTTGAACGGAAACCAAAGATGAATCACATGAGTCAAGGGAAGCTCGTGTCGCACCCGGCCAAATATGGGATTGATAACGACTTAGGCGCAAATGCTGTGGATATCATTTCGGATGTCGAGGGCACCAGCTTCGCGCAACTCGGGTCGGCCGCACTCGGTCCCCAAATAATGCAGCAGGAAGGTCCTCGTGTCACCTCGCGCCCCTATATGGGCTGAGCAGTGGTGAATGATGCCGCCGCTTTCTTCTGTCGAATAACTTACACAATACAACCCAACTTATGTAAGCACCGAAAGTGGGAGAAGTTCAGGGACCTGCCGTCGGAGGCCGGATACCTCTCAAGGGGACTGACTGATATAAGACTAAGAGGAACTGTTGTGGCGTCTGGGGAGGGTGCTACGCCGGCCGATCAGGGACTATGTAGGCAGCCGATCACCTGGATGCAAAGTCAGAGGCTATGAGAGTCCGATAAAAGCAATTCAATGATGCCGGGGTACGTTCAAGTGGCTGGAGATGTAAATCAGATGGAAGTTTATCATACCGGCTGACGAGAATGGTTTGCTGCTAGTGCCGTGTATAGGCGGGTGATTTAACGCAGCGAGCAATGTGGGAGCTGAGATATATGGGAGGGTGATATTGCAGTAATTCTCTTGCTTCTGAACAGGTCCAAGAACCAGGTAGATAGAGTAGTAGGTACGTGACGTGATGCAGTATGCAAGTATGTATCGGGGAAGTTGGCAGACATCCCGGGTCTACCTACCAAATGTGAACCTAACTTACCTGGTAGTACCTAGGGAGGTAGCTTGGGTGCATATGCAATGGGTATTGCCGGGTGGAGGCTGAAAATGTATGTTCCAAGTAAAGGTATTACATTATACGTGATTGGTCGAACTGGCTGGCAACTGGTCGAGTTAGGAATGCGCGAATCCTCGGCTGTAGCTGCCATCCAAAAGGGCCTCTAAAGGTGTCTGTTAGGACGTACATACAGGCCATGCATAGCCTTTTGGAAGTTTGGGAACACATCGATGTAGGAGATGTCTCATATTATGCCAACGCCGTACAAATCACCAGCCTCAAGCGTTGTTTTCGCTTTGTGATACTTTTCTGTCTATCGACTGGACGTCGGAGAGGTTATATCCTAATCGCATGTTTTCCCAACTCATGTCACCTAGATCCTTCAACCCGCTCGCGACCGAAGTGCTATCACTACAAACAATCTGAATTTGTGTACTTATAGTATGCAGGTTTTACAGGCGAGCTTGGGGCATACTTATAATGCAGCCAGTATGAGGTTGTATCGCTAATAACTCGCACCAATTCCATTCTATCTTTGATGGTTATACAACATCGCAGGATCTGGACTAGAGCTAGGCTTCCTGCTGATCTTGTCAACTGCCATTGAGACAGACGGACAGACAGCGTCCAGCCACAGCGCGAAATGGGCGAACACCTGATTGGCCATGAACGCAACGCCATCGTGGCAGAAGCAACAAGGTAAAAAATTGTTCTCGGCCTTTCATGTTGGAGGCTTATCGGCTCCGGCAAGAGACGTGCGGATAACTTCACAGCCCAGAGATTGAGGATACGTTTAGTTATAACTGTTGCCATTTCGCACGTTATTGATCCTTCTTACTTGACAGCAAAGCATCCCTAACCGAGAGTAAGACACAAGAGGAAGACAAGAGTCTTAGAGTGATTCCCGAGAAGGCCGGATCAATGTAAAAGGTCTCAAATACAGCAGAGTGATCACTAAAATTACTGCGCATTGAAATTTGTGCACGCCCCATTTTCCCACCAAAATGCCCCAAAACTTACAGTTTTTGTTAAGAGATAACTTGACGAAAACAACTGTAATAAATTTTAAAAATATACATATTATAACCTTTTTACATAATGTTTATTATTATTATTATTATTATTTAAAAATTTTAATATTAATTCTTGCGGAAATATCGCGTGGTATATAACCTATATTGTCGGATTTCTACTACTCCGTGTAATTTGTATGGGGCTTGGCACGTTTTGATCAATTTTTATAATACCTTTATTTTATAGGCGGAGAATCTCACATTTACGGTTTATTTTTATATATTTAAATTCTTTTTAAGTAATTTTACCTTACTATATATTTAATGAATATTTTATTCCAATTTTCAAACCCGCATTTTGTTATTAAATAACGCTGTGAATATGTTGAGTTTTGGTCGTTTTAGGTGTAAAAATGGGGCGTGCACAAATTTCAATGCGCAGTAATTGTACCTGGAAAACATGCTGCAGGCTGCGTTTACCAATTCGAGCTGTATGTAAGTTTGAACTACCAAGAAAGGTACATAACTTGAGGGGCTCAGTAGGTATGTACGGAGTAACTTCAGGTTGGATAAGGTAACGGGGAACGGTGTGCCTACGAATAGAGTACCGGTAGTGAGAGAACAGCATTTGAACCCGCGGTGGGGGTTCCACTAATGCAGGTGATGGCTACCTAGGCATTGTAGTTTGACAAGTGCGCTAAACGTTACAATGCTTAGGTATCCAGCCTTGCAAAGTCAGCCAGTGGATCTGCCTTGTCCACGAACCGAGCTATCACAGTTCATCGGCGAGCAGTACCTGATGCGTGTCCCTCTTGAGTCAACTCTTTTCTTCCTTTTCTAACGTTAGATCCCATCGCCCTGCTTATGAGAAAAGCAATTCAGCCCACTCCGTTAAGTTTCTGTAGAGGACATTGCCCGATTATCGAAGTATCTACCTCCAGGCGGCGAAAGCTTGCAGATTAAGTTTCATAACCGAAGAATCGGGGATTGTCCAGCGCTGTGCCAACGTGTTCCATTGAAGTCGTTGAACAGGTAGTTCGTCTGGTGGGACTACCTGTTTGTGCTGTTCCATCGCATATACAATGCATGCAGGTCTCACTTGGATGGGGATGGGTGAACTCTGCCAATGCCGGACTGCGCGCGATTGTCAGCACGTCTTAGGGCTTGCTCCACTTAGCATCCCGAAAGCGTTGCTCCATCGCTGTCAGATACTTTCCGCACTGCCAAATATTACTCACGACGTCCCTGCTTCGGACAGTCAGAACTTACAGGTCGAATAGCTCCCTGGGTAGCATCTGTTGCATGCAATTCAATATACCCTGCTAGACGCGTGCCGTTGACCGCGACGGAAGAGTGATTACCTGAGACAGTACGCCGTTTTGTGAAGTCCAATTCGGCAGTTCAGGGGCTGGGGCACCTCTATGAGTATACTGCCGGTTCATCCATGCCACTTACCCCATCTCCATCTACCCCTATCATACGCATTTTTCAGTACCAGCTGAAAGATTGCAAGGAGAAAGATCTACTAGCCCACAACTCTGAAGAGTAACGCAGTCCTTGACAAGTTTTCCTCCCTTTTCATTCCTGTTGAACCATCTTGGTATGTGGCTATGGACGACGTTCCCGTCGATGTCTAATACGCCCATGCCTTACGGTGAAGTCCCCCGGAAAGATGGACAGGAGACGGTGCACCGCGCAAATGGCAATGCCCTCGGACGTCGCGTTGCACCGATCCGGCAATCTATCTTAATGCACGGCATGTCGCCGACCGACACGCTGCCCACCAATGGCTCTCGGACAGAAGCGAGAGGGCCGCGCCGCCGGGTATTGGCCATGTAACTCTGGTACATTTATGTATGTTGGCGTGCACAAGCCGACGCGTGGAAGTGATGAAGAACGGAGGACCCTTGGACCCAGCTGAACAGCTGCCCGTCTGCCGTGCGAGCCAACATATTCCTATCGTACCAGCCAGTTACGCAAGACGAGCTGCGTCTTTAATCTCGCATACTGGCTATGCGTAACGAGCGTGCCGTGTAAGATTCCTTCAGATTCTTCGCAGCTCTCCGCTCTGGTAAAGGAGCATTTTCCCTTCAAGATCGTGCCCGTTGCCCTGCGCTTATGCAGGCACTTTTGACGCTTAGTGGACTGAAGCCTTGGATGCGGCCCAGCCGGATCTCCCCAAGCTGCAACGTCTAGCGCTTTTATAACCACCGTTGGTCGATCAAATGCAAGTAGCACGCCTACCGAGCACGCGATAAAGGGTGACAAGGCTTTGCAGCAACCGCTCCATGGGGCATCCGCAAGAAGCTCAATCTCCGACGTGCCAGCGATCACAGCAGCACAAACAGAGCTGCTGTAGCACCGTTTCCGCGTACAAGGTCGATTCGACGTCTAAGCATACATTTAGTATTTGGTGAACGACACCCACTCATCGAACGATTTAAGTGATGCAGATCACTGAGACTGTCTTCCATCGTCATATCAGTCAATTCCCGACGTCTTCCACTATACACGAGACACAATTGGCATACCGCGAGCGACGACTGGGTGGGTGCCTCCTCGTCTCCATGCAGTCGAGACTTTGCTATCACTGAATAGATTCAGTCAATGGTCTAGGCAGGCTCTAGCGGGGCTCCTTCATTTCCGTAAGCCCCTCACTGTGCCCATAGTTCTTGTCGATATTGAACAGCAGAGTTACATTTTGTGACGAAGGAGACTTCACTACTACTTCGGCTGCGAATAACTGTTCAGGCGTAACAATTTTCCACGGATGGTCCATTCCTCCAGATCCAACCGTACTCACGCCACTTTTGATGTATCGGTATCTCTGCTCGAACTTAGTGTCAGGAACGTATTATTGCTTGCGGATATCGCGCCTTATTGTGGTCTTATGCGGTCTGCTCAATATTCAGTACACAAATATCATCACTCCGAGTTGTTTGGGGGGGTAGCGAAACCGAGTGTATTACTGGGTTCATCTGTGAGGTGGCAGCAGTCCGCGAAACATCGAGGACCCATTTAACTTGCGCTGGCGTCTCGGACTGTCGAGTCAGCCGTGCACTTGTCTCTCGGAAACGGGCAATAAATTGTCAATACCTGGCTGTAATGCATTGCTATCCGGATATGGCCATGAAATATTGTAAGTGAGCTTCATGCCACCTTGGACATCTCCGTGGCACTGGTATCGGGCGTGTAATAGTCATCTGTCGTCGCCGGTTCGCCGGATCCTTTTGCAATCCAGACAAGGGGGTGAAGGGCGTAGTGAAGGAATCAGGAGTGAAGAGGGCAACGAATAGAAAGGGGGTTCCTGAGAGATCTTCGTAGACGGACTTGATGTTCACAGGGCTACAGAAGTATTATCGGCGGTCTATACACTAGATAAAGCCCCCAGATCGCGAGAGGGCGTTACAGTAGAATCGGTTTAGCTTAATCTCGACATCCTCCAACGGCTTTACGCCTCCTACGCTGGACGTAAAAGGCCTGGAGACTGCATACTTATATTGTAGCACAAGCCATCAGCTCCGTCAATGCATCACGGTGTGCAGGCGTCGTACTTGCGCACACCAGGTTTTCGCCCGAAACACTATAATGACCCAGACGTCCTCAATTAGGCCTGATTTACTCCGACATCATCGTTCCGGCTGCCAATTCATGCTCACGTATGTACATCGCTTCTTCTCTGAAACCAAACTGGCTACGGAGAATGCAGTCTCATCCTCACACTGGAGTGGGGATAACCTATTCTCTCCTTTACCACGGTCATAATCAGTCCATCATGGGACAGATTCATACCTGCTCTACCGGGCCCTACGGGTGGCCAAGACGTCCCACTGCAGCCAGCTTAAACGTCATATCGTCGGCTCAAGTTCCCTCTACAGCCTTGAGGACCGATTCCCTGTTCTATCTGCAAGCCATCAGTGAACAGAACTATTGAATGCACCCGGGTAGCCAGGCGAGTAGGAATTTGCGTACTGCCAGTCACCCTCAGGCTCTCCGATGACATTCTTAAACGCAATGTGCACCTGCTCAGTCAAGTCGCTGGCCTGGAGTGCGCGTCCGTACTTCTCAAAAGCGAGGCGGGAACATTCCTGCCACAGGGTAGTCAGCCGGCGATATGTCCAAAAACCACACTCACACGGAGGGAACAGATGGCGGTAGTATACTCACCCTCGTGATGGCGGCGCCACCGAAGGCGGCCAAACTCAGCATCTCCTCCTCCTTGAGCTTACCGCCGTGATCCCACAGCTTATCCAAGTACGCCTTGCGCCACGCCAACATGGTGGCGATGCTTCCGGTGAGCGTATCGCCCTGGCCGCCGCTCCGTTTCAGGCCGCCGCGCAGGTCGACGGTGAGCGTAGTCTCGCCGTTGGAGATGTAGTCTTTGCCGCCCTTCTGTACGATGGTGACGCCGCCGAGGGCGCGCGAGAGAGCCTCGACCTGGGCGCTGGGCCGAGCGTCGTCGGTCTCGGGCTGGTCCTCGGACTTGACGCCCTTCCAGAGACGGCCGAACTCGACCACGTTAGGCGTGAGCACGACCTCGCGCCAGCCCATGACGAGCTCGGGGCTCTTGATCACGAGCGCCAGCGAGTCCGCGTCCATGACGACCGGCATGCGCTGCTCCCGGGCCGCCGCTAGCACCTTCGCAAGCGTCTCGTGCATGAGCGGGTCTCGCCCGAGGCCGGGCCCGACCACCAGCACGTGCAGCCGCGGCAGCATGTCGATAATCTTGCTCGAGATCTCATTGGGGTCCGTGTCGGCGGCAGGGAGCGAGGACGCGTCCTGCCCGGGCCCTGGCGTTTGCCGCATGAGCGGGTGTACCATCAGGTTTGGGCTGTACGTCTTGATGACGGCTGCGGCACCGGGGGTGCAGATGACGTGGGACTGGTTGGAAGAAAAGGAGCCGTATCAGCAAGCGGATGCCCGTTAAATACGTAGTACTAGATACCCAGTCTAGGTTCATTCGAGTACGCACCATATCACATCCCAGCTTCGCGCTCGCCATGGCTGAAAAATAGGGAGCGCCCGTGTAGTCCTCGCTGCCACCAATGACAGCCACACGGCCTAGTTGACCTTTTCGAAGATTTGTCAGCCAATGGAGCCTTTCCCATCCGCCGCCGCTGCTCCAATCTTCCCGACTTCTGGTGAGGTACCAAAAGAGTTCGTACCTTTATGAAACTTCTCCAGCATGGGCGGTACCATCTGGCGCACCTTGCCGAGAATTTCTTTCGTGGTGGCCGACATCTCTTCAGATTGAGAGCTCATGTCCCGACGCAACTAGGAATCGATGCACTGAGCCTACGAACGTGCAATTTAAACCGACACAGAGTTTCGCAAAGAGAACGAGTTGCTGGGTCGCACGGCGCTCTTCGTCGTATGGCGGGTTATCAACCGTTCAACGAACTCGGGCACCCAGATAAGGAAGAATGAAAGACTGGCAAAGAAGCGAGGTCTTGCTATCGAAGAGAGTAAAAACAGAAAAACAAAAAAGAATAAGAGGACCACGCAGCACTTCGGATTAGGTGTGGTTAAGATAGGGACGTAGGATATAGGATGAAAGGCTGGCATGCAGGAGCACTGGATAGCTCTCTGACGTTATATGGCTGTACCGTACCCTATCTAACTAATAAGGCATGATGTCACAATTCTCCAAATCTAAGACAACTCCCCCCAGCGCCCCCCC
>QJNV01000509.1:0-34244 GCA_004155935.1 Monosporascus sp. GIB2
GGGGGGGGGGTAAAGGGGACGGCAGATGCGCTGTGATGTGGTTACTGGTCTCTCGTTTCGAGATGAAGCGTTGTGCAGAGCGATGCGTCTGATGGTCTATAGAGAATTTCTCGTATGGCGACGCGGTCTCGAGTCATGCTCCTGAAGAAAACAAATCGTTGTCTGTATGCGGATGCCTTTCAACGTTTACATTACGGGAGGCGAGGATTTCACAGGGCAAACGCATAGTCCGTAGATGTCTAGCTAGGGCTTTTAGCAATGCATTCATCCCCACATTCTTCTATCTGCCGATTTCACAATAGCTACTGCGGCCTATCAAACCGATAGCGTAGTTGTCTTACAAGACCACACCGCAGCCGTGTCAACCACCAGGAGGAACCACTACAGCAGTGTCTCGGAGGCGGAAACTCAAAGTCCCTAGCCATCACCCTCCTCCGGATCCTCCCCCTCGTTGCCCAACTCGTCCTCGAGCTCCTTAGGCACGCCCTGCATGCCGACTCGCTTCTGCGCCGCGTCGATCCCGCCTGCCGTGGCCCAGAGGAAGTAGTCCGACTTGAAGTTGTCGATCTGGTGGAAAAAGCTGTGGAATCTGTGATTTGCATAATGAGGTCAGTAGCTGCCCCAGGGCGCGATATCGATATGTAGAAGCGGAAAATAAGAAGATAGAGCAGGAGGGGATGATAGGGAAAAATTGCGGGGCTACAACTGGGAGTGGAGAACCTAGGTTGGACTCACGAGTTCTCCTTCTCCTCCAGCTCGAAGATGTGCCGGTATATATAATGGTCCTTGAACTCGCGGATCTGCCGCTCATAGTTCCCGAAGTCGAGGGGCTCGAGGCCAAGGTTGTCGGCGGCGCGACGGTTGTAGTTGTCGAAGACGGGTCTCTCGAGCAGCAGGCCGAGCCCGGGCGCCTTGGGGATGCTGATGCGCGCGGGGCCGTACGACTCGGACACGACGGACAGGGGCGCGCCGCACCGCGTCGCCAGCACCGCCATCCCGACCATTTTGCGGATCTGGTGCATCATGAACGACTGCCCGTGCACCTTGAGCGACAGCCACTGCGTGTCGTTGATCTGGATCGGCTGCGGGTCCGCCACGAACGACTTGATGGTCCGCTTCGCCGACGGATCGTCGTGCGACTTCTGGATCGTGTAGTTGTGGAAGTTGCGCGTTCCCACGTACTGGTCTAGCGCCTGCTGCAGCTGCGCTATCCGCTCCGGCGAAGCGCGGTACCGCCGCTTCGCCGCCACGTAGGCGGTCTTTATCTGTCGGAGCGCGGCTTCCACCGGGCTCAGCTCCTTGGATTTTGGTTCCGCGCCCGCTTTGCTTTCTTCCGTAGTCGTCGTGCCTTCGGGCTCTCCGGGCGCTGATGCGAGGTCGGCGGCCACTGTGGAGTCTTCTCCAGCTGTGGCGCTAGTTGTAGGCTTGGTGGCCTTGGCTGTTGTAGAGGATGTCCCTTCAGCCGCGCCGTCGGAAGCCTTCATTATCGTAGTTTCTTCTAGTTGGTCCCCGGCCTTCTCGCCCGAAGCATCGCCTGCGGCGCTAGGGCCCGTCGACTCCTCCTTGGCGGCCACTGCCTTTTCAGACGCATGCATACGTTTAATCACAGCGTCACGTATATGGGGCTCCAAGCTATCCAGGATTGGCTTGATGTCGTTTTCCTCAACCTCTTTCCAGTAGTCCTTGACTTCGCCTAGTCGCTTTGCATAATCCTCCTCGACGCCCTTCTCCTTGGCTGACTCAAGCACCTTCTTTCCGAGGAAGCTTTCCGGGTGCGGGGGAAGCAAGCAGTAGCTGGGCATCAGATACTCGTACCATCTCGAGTCGCACGCCTGGTAGCAGCTGAACGCATTGTTCGTCCTGTGGATCCCCCACACCCGTATCTGCGGTGGCAGGGCGTCGTTTATCTTCTTCACCACGTCCGGATCCTCGATGATCAGCTTCAGCGAGATCATGTTGCCGGCGGCGTGCACGCCCTTGTCAGTACGCGCACAGCGCACGAAGCTGGACTTCCGCGGGTCGTCGGCGTTGGCCTTAGAGATTGCCTTGGCGGCCACGAACGCCGCGAAGATGTCGCCCTCGACCGTCTTGTCCTTGTGGTTGATCTGCAGGCCGTGGTACCCCGTCCCCGAGTACCCGATGAGCACGGCGACCTTGCGCTTCGGCCGCCGCTCCTCGGCCGCGATCTCCGCCTCGGGGAATGGGATGCTCATGTAGCTGTGCTCCGGTTCGCCTTCGGCGGCAGCCGTGCCGTTCTCGTTGACCCGCCTACGCTTCCTCTCCTGCCATTCTCCATTTCGCTCGCGCCTGTTCACGGGTCCGCCGCGGCTACTCCCTGGTTGTTAGCTGGCGTTGGCTTGGGGGCTCTGTCTGGATCGGAAGCGCTGGCTGGCATCATCGAAGTAGCTACTCACTTGTCCTTCCCCGCATTCTTGCGCTTGTTGCGGCCTCGGTCCTGGCCTCTCCCGCCACCTCTGCCACCTCGATCGCCTCCGCGCCCGCGATCTGATCTCGATCGTTGATCTTTGCTGTTAGACCCCGCAGGAGTTGTCTCGGAATGGACAGGATTCGCGGCAGATACGCCGGCTTCGCTGATATTCGTAAAGGGGAGGGCCGCGCTGCCGCTGGTTTGCTCGTACGTATTGTCTTCTGAAGCCATTGTCGGAAATGCTGGTAAGGTCGCATTATCCTCCCCGGTTGTCTACCAGGAAAGGAATCGGTCGCGAAAACCAATCTTGAGGTTGCTTCAACATGGGAAAACTTCCTTATCGATAAGACCAAACCGGCTACAAGCATGACATATGGGATATAAACATATGCTCTAAAGCAGAAGTGTGTTTTCAATTGCTGCAATTATATTGCACGAAGTACCAACACCAACCTGATGGTAATTTACACAACATTTTACACTCTTACGCGCATCACATCCATCCGTTGTTGTTGTGTGCGTGCTGGATCTGCTTTCAAACTGAGGCGCCATTGAAACATCTGACTCCTGTTACTCAGAACTCTCCCTACTCCGTGTCTCTCGTCCTTGGGAGCTTGTTAGAGGGTGCTCAGAGACAACCTGATGCAGCCATGACCCTGAGCATCTCGCAATATATTCAGAAAGATTTCCTCTCCACATATGAGCAGCCGCAGTCGAGTTGTGACGAAAGACCCGTTCCATGAGTTCGATATACCCTATGACTTCCACCTCATCAATGATTGAAGGGTTCGGGGCCCTGGCATAGACCACGACAGACGTCGAAAAAGAAAAGTAAAGTTCCAATACGGACCATGAGATTAGTTGCCAGGCAGTCACAATTCGATCAACCCATTCCCAATCTCACACTAGGAGGGTGGCCCTCGTAAATGATGCGTATGTTTTTTTCGGATTATGGCTGCGAGGCCATTATCGGATCGTATGACGGCGCCCCACCAAATCCTTCCGGGCCCTTCCGACGTTGCTTAAATTCACACGGCAATCCTGATCGACTTCATAGATAATTAAGGCGAGACGGCTGTCGTGTTCCTTGCCAAAGTCCTCGAGGTCATTATATCTGTGGTCAATATACGCGGACGGGATGAGCTGGGTGCGATACCTGACGTTGTCCGTAGCCCTTCTGGCGTCCTTGTGGGCTCTAAATAGGGGGGCAGGTGCAGCAGCCGGTGGCTGTCTACAAGTGCCCAGTGGAGCTGATCCTGTCCCACGGGTAGACTTGTCGCTGCTGGATCAAGCTGTCTCGTGCCCAGCGCACGTAGAGAATCCAAAAGGAGTGGTTGTACTCGTGCATGGAACCGGGGTGACGTGAGTCCCCTCTCTTTTCTCGCTTAGCTATCTCCCAAACTGACTATGTTACGACGATCAGTCCTGAGATCAACTGGGCCTACACCCTCGTTCCGCCTCTCATTGAGCGAGGGTTTCAGCCTTGCTACGTTGCAGTGCCGGATCGGCTGTTTCTCGATGGACAGCGCAGTGCCGAGTTTGTAAGCCATGCCGTCAATAAGCTTGCGGACGAGTACGCCTCGTCCGATGGCATCTCGATTGTCTCGTGGTCCGCGGGCGCCCTTGTGACGCAGTGGACCCTGACCTTTTACCCCGAAACTCGCTCCAGGGTCAGACGGCATATCGGCCTGGGGCCGTCGTACCGCGGGTCCTGGATGATGGCGCCGCTCTTCTACCTGAACCGGTACTCGGAGTCCGTCATCCAACAGCTCCCGTGGTCCAACTACCTAACCACGTTGCGGAGATTCGGCGGCACAGAGGCGCTTGTGCCCACCACTAACATCGGATCCAGCACGGATCTAGTAGTCCAACCCAGCTTTTTCGGCGAGTGGTTCGAGGGCCGGCACGATTCCTGGCGACTGAGCGGTCCACTAGCGAGCAATGTTGATATCTTCAAAGTCTGCTTCCTGAAGGCGCTCAAAAGGGGACGATTACCGCCGGTTTTCACGCATGACTCGTTGCTGTGGGAGGCGGCTAGCCATGAGGTCATCTTCGACGCGCTGAAGAACAAGGAGACATATGTCGGGACCGCTGGCGCGATCGGGCCGGACGATTGTGAGAGCAAGCTTGCGCCCGGCCTTAAGCCAGAGTGGGAGGAACAGCACAAGACCATCCTGCTGGAACTCTTCATTTACTCGCGGACTCTGTCGCTACGCGGATGGCCTGAGGTACCGCTATACGACTATGCTTCAAGCAAATGACATATACTACTCTCTCAGGACCACTACTAATATGTTGCTACACAATACAACTCCATTAGGAGATTATGCTAGGAACATGGGATGTGGCTTTTCAAGAATTCAACTTCGCAGAGCGCATTTCCAGTTTCATGTACACTTCGACTCTGAAGAGTAATCCCATCCCAAACATTCCCTCATGTCAGCTTTATAAGTCGACTCACAGAGAGCTCAAACCAATTTTACGCGTCGAAGGCCCAAAGTGCTCAAAATCCTTGAGTAATTGCCACTAAAACCGAGAGTCTTCCAGCCCTCGCCATCGCCCGAATCTGACGCCCTCAGAATCTTATCCCATTGCGATTCCGAGGGCTTGTATTTGCAATTGAACTCGTCGATGATGCACTGAGCCTCATTCCGCATCATTCCGTGCACATAGGCGTCTCCGATGAACTCGTAGTATTGGGCGTCGTCGGCTTGCGAACGGGTCCGCTCCTCGTGTCTGTTGATCTTCGTTTGTCCGTCGCCGGAGGATGGGCTCCACGGGCGAAGGACGACGCAGAGTTGATATCCGGTGAAGATCGCAATCTCGTCTCCGACATTTGCAAGGCGATTAACGACGCAGAAGTAGCCGTGCCTGGTTATGGCAAAGCGGAACTGGGCAGCGACTCTCGATGTCCTAAAGCAAACGTCGAATAAAGGGGGTTTCTGCTCCCCCTTATGCCCATTTATGGCGCTGTTTCCGGTCCACCGAACCCAATCATCCCAATTGTCCTGAACGAAGCGAGGATCGGCGACGTTTCCTTGAGCGTCTCGACCGAGAATAATTGTAAGCTTGTAAGCGTCGGTTATGGATTCATCATTCAAGTATGTCTGCTGCTTGAGCGTAGATAAGTGGCGGAGGTCTTCTTCGATGATGTCAAGATAGGTAGTATTAGAACCAGGTACCTCATCTAGGAGCTTGCTGACGTATACGATTTCGTCGGACATCGTGCACTTGACACTAGCGTAACTCTGAAGAAGCTGTTTGCGGGAGCCCTTGAAAGCCTTGATCTCCGGTGGCAGGGCTACCCTCCGCTTATGCGACTTTGGGAGCTGATGAACACTTCCGGCGGAACCCGGTTGCGGGGTTCCTAGGCCAGGTACACCGCCGGCGGGCATCCAAAGTGGATGCTCCCTTATGGAATATTCCTCCTCACTGCCTCCTCGGTAGTCAGGTGCCCAAGAGGGCAGGATGCTCCCAGGTTCATGACGTGCTCTACCGGCCGCTTGCAAGAACTGGAGCCAGCCATTCTCCAGACATATACGAGCAACTTCCATGTAGATTATCTGCCAGGGCACACGGTAGTCGACCTCGACCCATTCGTCGGAGTCCGTCGCGAGATTCTGCAGAGAGAAGACCTTATCCCGCGGGTCGGTCGCACCGAAACGACGCGCGCTTTCTAGCGTCTGGAGGAGGTAAATGGCTGTGCGGTGAGTGCCGTACAGGTCATTGAAGATCCGGACCCGGAACTTCTGTATTTCCAACACGGCCGGCAGGTTATGGAAGACGTTGCCGAGGGCGTCCTCGACATATTCGGGGTAACCCCCCGCTTGTCTCGGGTGCATTATCCAGGCGAGCGAGAACAGCTGCTCCCACTCGACAGACTGCGCGCCACAGAACACTCGCGTATGGCGACACAGCGCGGCCTCCTGCTGGATCCAGACGCGGTTGAACCAGGGCCGCTGGAGGAACGTCAGGATCGCGAACGCGAGACGCTTGAACTCCTCGGTCTGGTCGCGCTCATCGAAGAAGTACGTCTTGCCCTGGAAGTAGGACTCCATGAGGGAATCGCCCGGCGCCTCGATCACGGCCACGTACTCTTTGACTAGCGCCTGATGGTCCAGCGCGGCGGCGTAGTCCATGGCGATCCGGCTCGACTCGTCCGGCGGCCCGAGCCAGACGACGACGTTCCGAGCGCTGCGGTAGATGTCGCCCATCATGGAGACCTGCGCCGCGCGCTCGTCGAGGTTCGACTGGTTGATGCATATGGCGTCGACCCAGATCGTCCGCGGCCGGTCGGGCAGGCGGAGGCCGTCTAGCATCGAGAAGGCGTTTTGCTGGATCTTCATGCGCGCGCCGTTGCAGGTAATCGTCTGCGGGTCCTCGGGGGAGCCCCAGGTATACGACGTCGCTTCATATTGCCCGGTTGCGTCGCCGAGAGTGGTTGGGACCAGCTCGCAGGTGATCGCCTCTCCTGGCCGCCCCGCTTGCAGTCTGAGCAGGCGGAGCGGCTGGTGGCCCTCGAGGGGCCGATAAAGTAGTGAGACGATGTCAGCGTTCCAGGACTCCATTCTGCCCCCGCATATTGTGAACCAGATGCTGTGGTAGTCTCAACGCTGTTCAATACTTTTGGTGGGATTCCAGTTGTCTCTTTAGAGAGTTGTGGGTACATAGCGTGGAAAGTATTAGAGCAGATCTTCTCCGCGCCTTGGCAGGTACATATGAAACCCCCGTGAGATTTTGGGGCGAGTGTATATAATTAGCCCCTTAGCCCCCACGCAAGCGGAGAACCACAAGGCCTCTCGGGGGCTGAACAGGGCTTACTCTTATTCGTCTGTGGCGATTTTGCTTTCACGAACGTCTCCATTTCCGCTAATACCCGAATCGAATACAAGATGCCATAAGCGACCATAGGTTAATAATCCATCATGAATAAGGGGAGGTTAGTGATTTCTATGGCAGGACACTATTAGATCTCATAGCATATATGACTAAAGCGTGCGTTGGTAGTTTATATCGTTATGTTCAGCGGCCGGACCCCCAGCCAAACTGTGAGCTATTCAGCTGCCATCGTCACTCAACGCGGACTTTGGCTCTCTGGAATCGGATGACGACTGAAGACCGTTATGAAACCATCCGAATGCCGTATCTCTAAGAATCCTGCACCCCCAACCCGTCAAGCATCTGGCTCCTGACCGTGCTCACAAACTGGCTCATCTGATCGGCCGAGTGAACGATTCGTTGTAGACGGCGCTGAGATTCAACTGGTCGCGGAAGGTCTAGACAAAGGTCGCGGCTTGTCGAGAGAGGATCTCGACCCCGACATTAACCGCCTTGACCTCGAACCCGGCTACTGAGGGGACTATAGGACCGCTAGATCAATTTACCTGTGATGCTCTTCCAGTACTCATCCTGGTAGTTATGGAGACGCTCCGCCCAGGGCGCCCCGGGACTCGACACGCTTCATCCAGCCAGTCGTGTACGGGCCCGCGGCAAAGGCGGGCGTCGAGTAAGGCTCGAGCAGGTACGGCCGCAGCGCGAAGCGGACGGTGCTTGTGTAGTGCTTGTCCCTGGCGGCCGTCGGCGAGCGCGTAGTTGGCGCCGGCTACGCTCGCGTGCACCGCGGCGGTCACGCTGACGCTTCGCGCCTTGCAGGCCGCCACGATCTTCTCCGTGGTTGCCGGGTTGAATATGAGGGCTGCGCTGCGCGTCCCGGCCGGCAGCGTGGCCGCGTCACCCAGATATGGAATCCCAATCGCACCGATGGCATGGGCAAACGTGTCCACGAGGGCGGCGCCCGCGCTCCTTCAGCTCCGGCGTGGATTCCTTGGGCATGGCGGCAGCATCCTCGACAGCGGGCGCGAGATGCACGACCTCGGTTCCCCAGGCGAGCGAGGCGGAGTCGGTGAGTGACGACGGCCCAGAGGCGAGAGCGAGGAGGGCATCAAGCAGGAGAAGGACGCCGATTCCGTCGGTACGCCAGTGCGCAGTGTGACCGAGTAGCTCGGCGGACCGCGGAATGCATACCAGCTTCGCGTAGGGAGTCGGCTGGAAAGTCGGGATTACATCAGCGGAGGAGTTGGCGTCGGTATCAACACTGAGGGTCCGGGAGACCCCAAGCATCAAGTGCGGCTCCGTCAGCTGGGACGATGTAGGTGAAGCTTGTCTCATCAGGAGCCACTTCCGCCGCAAGGGTCGGATGCTGGAAACGTAGGTGAGCCCAGGCCTGTCGGAAACGAGCCACCAAGTCGGCAGACACAAAGGACCCAGTGGGAACAATGGTGGCCGCCGAGTTGATGGCCCAGTGCTCGCGGTTGAGCGGCAGTCCGGCATCGCCCACGAGCTTGATGGAGCGTAATATATTGGGTAAGCAGGCGGAAATCAACGAGATAGGACCTCCACATTGTACCCACTCGACGTATCCAATAGTCGTCCAAGCGAGGTTGTCGAGCAGATGAGAACCGGCTCGCGCAAGCGTCACTAGATGACCGATTGAGACAACAGTAACGCTAAGTACCGGTGTTACAGGCATGGTCAGGACCCCAAAGGTTGTATCAGAAATGGAAACCTACCAGTATCCATAAAGGAAACCCGTCTCGGCCGTGATGCGGGGAGAGGCCAGCGCCTCAAGACTCCAAAGGAGTAACAACGGCATGACCAGGATGAGCAAATCCAATTATCATGCTGGAATTGCGATTCCTACAAACCAGCTCCACTGCGAAATACAGCCTCCCGCGCGGCGTTGATAGGTGTGCTCTGAAAGATAGCATTAAATTGTGGCGTTTGTAAACTAGTTATCAATAACGGGGGTGGATAGGCACGAAAGAATCAAAGGATAGCAGTCAGATTAGCTTCGAGTATCCTCACATATCCATTTGCCGAAATATATATATACCCATTACTTATTGGAGCAGCTTTACTTCCGCAAAAGAAGGAGGAAAAAAGGGCTGGACTGAAGCGTACTATCCAAATTAATATCAACCTGGGGACCACAGCCTCATCGGTCCATATGCCGCACGCCTAGTTTTACTTTGGATGATCCGGGGCCTTCTCGCGGTTCCTAGCGGGATCAATCTGGCCGGTCGACATGGTTGGCGCCGTCTAACTGGTAGAACAATTCCTGCTGCTCGTAGTTTATCTCGAATAGCCCCTTCCGAGTAGGTAATCTCCCTTAACTGTTGGGAAAGGCAACAACCATTCGATGCCAAAGCCCGGTTAACCGCAGCGGGCAGACCGTATCGGTTTCGCGAAAGGACCAAGTCGCTACCCCCGTGTTACCGGTAGTTCGGGTTAGCGCCGTGCCGTGCCGCTCCTCCGAAACCGCGGGCCAAGCCTATCCAAGACTAGAGCAGCAAGACGGCGTCTGGACCACGATCGAGTGTTTATGAGGTACCTGTCCGGGAAAATGTGCATAACGGAGTGATCTTAAGCGAAAGATTTGGGTACAACCTAGGTACATTACGCGGCCCGAAGTGTTCCGCACAAATGTGAAAACGCCCTTGGTTTTACAATGACATGTTGATGTGGGTTATCTAATTCCGAGCCATTAAATATTTCACGCATTAGAGAGCTATATATTAGAAAGCGGCGCCAGCCGCTATGCCATACATAAATAGTCCTTTAAATTCGAAACTTTGGCAATACATTATACTGATAGAAAGAAACCCAACAACGTTCTAGTTAGCCACATTGAGAAACGCCCGCCCTCCTCCTATCATGGCTAACGGCAACCTCAAATTCCGCGTCGCCACCCCCGAAGATGCAGCTCGACTTCAGCCACTGGTGCGCTCCGCGTACCGCGGCGAGGAAAGTAGGAAAGGGTGGACGACGGAGGCGGACCTCCTGACCGGCGAGCGCATCGACGTTGCGGGACTCACGGCCAAGATCAAAGCGCCTGACAGCGTGATCCTGATCGTCGACGAGGATGGATACGGCGTGCCCGTGTCCTGCTGCGAACTCTGCAGGCGCAGCGATGACCTCGCCTACTTCGGTCTGTTCGTCGTGGACCCCCAGCGCCAAGCGGGCGGCATCGGCCGCCGGGTGCTCGCCTACGCTGAGGACTACTGCCGCCGGGAATGGGGCGCCTGGAGGTTGGAAATTCACGTCATCTGGACCCGCCGGGAGCTTATCGAGTGGTACCTGCGCCGCGGTTATCGGGTGACCGGCGAGACGAGGCCGTTTCCATACGGCGAGCTGGGCAACGACGTGGCCCTTCGGGATGACTTGTATTTTCAAGTGTTAGAAAAGGCGGTAGACACGGCCGGCGCTACGAAAGATGCATAGCTTTGTTTGCGCGTCTGCGGGTGGGGGGTGGCGTTATATCGGATTAACCTCACGGGGTGTTTGGGATAGTTATGGAGGCGGTAGTTACCATTAGACTAGAAGCTGCGTGTTCATGGAGCCTTCAAGGCCCCAGGAGAGATAGTTCTATTATTACAACTTGCCAGAGCATTGTTCCGTCAACACGTAACATCCATTCAGAATACCCTTATCGTGGCCGCCGGTGCTGACTGTTAGGAGCCTCTCATGGGCTGGTTAAAATCATTAAACTATATCCTACTATCGAACTATATCTCACCACTGTTATGATCTTCATATCCTTATAGAAGCAGGCATAACGATTCTTTTGGCTATATGAGGCAACTCTCTGTCTGATATGGATGGTTCATTTTTTATCTTTTCACCCCTGGATATTATCAATGGTGTCTTAAAATTTAGCACTGAGCCTGGATAATATCTAGGGCCTTTTCGAGGTTGCCTAATTGCTCTCATGTGTAACCTTAACAAAGATTGGGCCTTAGGCTTCTACGTTGATAGAGAAGCGGAAAGTCTCCCCAAGAGTTGGCTTGAATATAATGACCCTTTCAACAGCTGAAACGATTTGTCGTTGGTCATTGTAGGCAGCCCTGAATTTCTGTCTTAAGTAATGTGTCAAAGGGTACTTAAACAAGTCGTCAATCGCCCTAGAAGAATTCAAAAGCGCAACTCTGACCCTCACACCAAAACTCTGCTACGTCTGTACTGTCCACGGAAGAACCAGTTCGGCAACAACGACCATGTCTAACCCTAACGAGGGCAAGTCGAACAGCGATCGTCGCCCTCGCTCCAGGCTTGGCTCGTTCAGCGCCGGCAACCAACCTCATTCTCCATCCGGCAGTCGTACCTATGACACCTACACCAGCGCGGTTTTCTTGCCCAGAAACACTACCGAAACACCTCCTGCTGGCAATCCTCGCACTCCTGGCTCGACCAGTGGCATCCCTCCTTCCAGATCGGCAGGTAGTATCGGGCAACCCTCCGGTCACCGTTCTCATCCGTCCGGCAGTCCAATGACTCCCTCGGGATCTGCTGGCAACATTGGAAGACCTTCGAGCACCCTTCCAGGGTACCAGCGTATTCCATCTGGCAGTGGCTTGCCTCCCTCTGGGTCGATTGGTAGCATTGCCGAAACCCCCACGCACCCGTCACGACGATCTAGCTTCACCGGGCCAGCTCCATACATATCGCCTACCCATCTCGCAAGCGCTAGTGACCAAATCATGAGCGCTTTCTCTGTTGCGGGCACTGGCAGACCTCAGTCATCGCCCCAATACGCCCAGACACCTCCTCCCTTGATGTCTCATGGCCTGGCACTTCCTCACTCAGCATCTCCACATGTCTATCCCCAGGCTCAGCCTCCGCCCCACCTCCGGCGCACCGCGAGCGTCCAGCGGCCGCCGCAAGCCCAAGTGCCACTTTCGGTCAACCACCCCAGCCACATCCGATCCGGCAGCACTCAAAGGCGCGTCGTGTCCGGGCCTCCTGGAGCAGGCATCCAGCCCTCCACCTCTGGAGGACGCATTCCTCAGCCGGCGTCCCGCGGCAGCATACTGTCGCTCTCCAGCGGCGGCGACCACGTCGACCGCCTGACATTGCAGCACCTCGTGTTCGTCATCACGGCGCTGACGCCGGGCTCTTCGGCGGACCCCGACAGTGGCATGGGTATGTGGATTGATTGGGAGTCGGTGCATAACCACATGTCCAAAGACGGGTGCACGTATACTGTCGGCGAGCTTCGGTGAGTTATCCCCTATCACTGTATCTTGACTGAATACACACTTGCGGGGAAGAGTTCACAGCGAGCTGAAGCGCTAGTGACTAACAGACTCGTCTGCAGGGACGCCTGGACTACTAAGGTCCGAGGAGATATGAGAGCCATCGAGAATTACCAGCGCAGCCGCAAGCAGTTGATGACGACGAAGCAGATTGACAAGAGGAGCAAGGATGGCGCTTGTGATTCGCCCGAGAAACCTTGATCTGTGTGCTTGATAACGGGGCAAAGTGGCTCATACGGATCTTATGCCATGTGGGGTTGATCGGGTTCGGCATCTGCATATTTTCTACGACGCCTTCCTCCGATGTACGTACTCATGTTTTTCCGCGCCTTTCTTGAGAGGTGCATTAAATTTCGCACTGCCAAGCGCTGCTGTGCAGAGCATTGACAGGAAGCTGTGGTGAAGACATGGTATTTTCCGGAAAGATGAAAGTCCTATGGGTTTTAGCTTTACTGAGAGAACAATCCCAGCAGGCGAAAAGCCAACTCATTGAACGGCTGCTACAGGTTAGATATGATACAGCTCAATGGACTTCAGGCCGGCATGATGGAGAACCAATACCTTGTTACGCAGATACCAATGACGTGGACCGTAGAGTCTCCCATCGGGGAGCTCCCGCTTGGCAGAATTTGTGCGATGTTGTCCCAGTCATGTGTAGGGTTAGACGATATTGATATATTCAATGCTCTTATGATCTTCTACAATACATACACTTCCACCGTTCACGACGTGTACATAGTAATCATCACAATAACCCCTTCTTATAGCGTGTATCGGAAACCAGGGGAATACTCATCCTGTCCGTAGGTCAGTCATTTCTCCGTAGAGCAAGTGGGGCAGCGTGAAGACTCACATCATACGTTTCGAGCTCTTTCTCGCCCCGGTCTGCCTTCTTGTTCTCAAGCCAGAATTTCAGGTCACAGAGACACGTAAGGACGATAATGAGAAGACAGGCGGCAATGCATGCATACAAGCCGGGCCTGTATCCAGTAGCTGCGTCTTGGCTCCTGTTTTGGCGTTAGGATCGTGCTTCACGCGCCATGTCACAGGGATATCTTACCTGAAGACGAGTGTTCCGGCAATACCGCCGATACCGCCAAAACCGACCATTGTCGCGCTGCAGAACGCGCGCTTCCACTGGCCACGGATGTTGTTCGCTTGATAAGACATCACCGTCGGTATGTTCGAATTCGCGCCGGCAGTGAAGAGGAAAATACCGAAGTAGCGGACATAGGGTTGGGTAGCCCAGCCCAGAATTGGCAGGCCAATAAGGGCGACGATCATGTTGATGAAAACAATTGGTCCTCGCACATGGTAGCGGTCACCCAGCCAGCCCATCAAGAACATAAAGAAACCGGCGAAGGCGTAGGGAGGCGCTACGAGGCACTGTGCCGCGCCTATGTCGAACTTCAAGTTTTCGACGAGGATAATAGGGAGGAAGTAGGCTAGAGCATAGGTCATGGTAGTGGTTGCGAAGAACATCAAAGCGTAGGCCCTAAGAAAGGATACATCAGCAACTAAGCTTTCTGACGCCATGAGCGAGCAGATTTCGCGTGCTCAACCGATATGCCCGAAGCACGGCTGCCGAACGCCCAAACTCTGCATGAGTCGGATGGCACTTACCAGATTTTGATATCCGCTCCAGCGCTGAGGAACTTTTTCCATTCGAACTTAGGCGTATGCGAGTCGCCGCGATCCGCATCGACTTTCCTGACCACCCAGGCGATCTCCCTCTCGCCCAGGAACTTCCATGACGGTCGCTTCGAATCCGGGAAGCCGACCAGCCACCAGTAGGCGATGATGCCGAGGGCGATGGTGAGCAGGCCCTCGATGAAGAAGATCCAGCGCCAGCCCGCCAGACCTGCCTTGCCTCCCAGCTGCATCAGCCCGAAGGCGAGGATGCCCGAGAATCCGGAGGAAACGCAGCCCACGATGTAGAAGAGCGCGTACCGTTTGCCGACTTCATAGCGGGTGTACCACGTTGACAGCAGGTAGACGACGCTTGGGAAGAAGCCTGCCTCGAGGATACCGAGGACAAAGCGCAGGGCCGCGAGGGCGCCGAAATCCTGTACGAATGCCATCCCGACGATGACGACGCCCCAGAGGAGCGTGATGCCCGCTATGTGGAAGCGGGGACCGAGCTTTCTGCAAATGACGGTGGAGGGCGGCTGGAACACGACGTAGGACACGAAGAAGACGAGCGACGCGACGTTATAGTCATTCCCCTGCAACCTGAGGCCCTTGGCCATCCCGGCGATGTTGGCAGCGGACATATTGGTCCGGTCGATGAGACTGACGCAGTACAGAACTCCGGTGACCGTGATCAAGCGAACGTCGATCCTCCGCAGGATCTTCTTCTGCTCGGCCTCGGAGAATTCTTCGATGACCACATCTTGCGAGCCCCTGGAGGAATGCTCCGCTGCTTCGGGCAGGGCTTTTTCGGCGTCGCTGTCCGTGGCAGTCATCGTGACAGCTTATTTATCAGAACGGAAACCAAAACAATGGGAATGGCTGACCACAAGAGGAAAGGGAAAAGGCCTGGCCGGGTATGGCAGCGTGGGTGGGAACAGGAGCCTCTTATCTGCAGAAGCGTGCAGACCGCTGATCGTTGCAATTGAGATCCTGGGTTCCATTTTATACTCATACCTCCTTGATACGTTATAGTCGGAAGGGAAGGTAGGTCGACTAGATGTGCTAATACGGACATCTATCCTGGTACCAAGACTCTATACGTAAGTAGCATGGTTCATAGAGCGCGATGTCACAACTTCCCCCGCAATCCCAAGGAGCTAGAAACGCCACCACTGGTCTATAGTACTGACGTTCCCCGACGCACGTGGAGCTCCCCACGAGCTAGACACACTAATGGCCAAACAAGGATTTAACTCCGGGATGGCGGCCGTTAGCCCCAAACCCTGGAGGCCTTGACATTGCGATCGAACAGCGGGCGGTACAGCCAACTCGCCTGCTTGCCTACATGCATCGAGTCTCCAAATTACGCGGTTATCCAAGCTCTCCCCGCACGACGCAGATCTCTAGAACGAAGGTTTACCTCGGTTCCCGCACCCGTCCAGAGCGACAGAGAGACGCCATACCCTCGGCCTGCGCGTGAGTTAAAACTGTACCGAACACTTCGCGGGGGAAGCGGGGGTTCCAAAGTGCCGGGGGGCTTTTGTGGCACTCGAGCATGGCGCTCCATTATGAAAGCTTGGATTGGTCCGTAGGATTGGGTCTCGGAACTCGCTAATTGCTGTGATTCGTCATAAAGAGGCGACTTTTCGCATCAGCTGGTGAGGTGCTGGGGGGGCACCTAATGGCCTGTTCGGCTTGACTGTTCATCGTAGTTCATCGTCAGCAGGAAGAGGGTGGGTACATAAAGAAGACCAGCAGAAGAGACGTTAATCCTACACGACCTTTCGTACTGCCAGATATGTAAAGGACATACATACAACTTTACGGCCCATGCTCCCACGAGAGACAGTCCCGAAGTCAGCAAGAACATTACAGCCACAGTCCAGTCCAGATCCAGACCAGTCCCTCTAGCAGCCTAGCCTCAAGTTGCCAGCATCTTATTCTTATTATGCCGATACAAACTCCATAAGCACGTGTCCCAACCCATGTCCGCTTCTACAGCCAGCCGAAAAAGGTTTTGAGCCTCAAGCTTATAGAGCTACGCCTGGGGGTACCAAACCCGTCTAACATGACATCCGCTTTATTCGACAAGGAGATACCATCTCCTCTACTGTCTAAGTAGGAATCATGCTGCTCAAATCTACTGATACTCATGGTATATATGTGCGATGATGGGCACTTAGGAAACGCCCCTTAATGTTGTCTTCACTCTAAACTTAGAGAATCGAGTCGGCGCAAGTGAAGAGGCTGGGGGCGCAGAACACTGCTAACCTCGCACGAAAACTGGAGCGGATCGCACAACTATGAAGTCGTGATGGCATTATAGGAGATCAGGTCAGTCGTTGATTTCGAAGGTAGGCCTGAGCTTCGCCCTATCCATACCGCGAGCCGGGCAATGAGGACGCCAAAACTCCCCCCCACAGCCGCAGCACTTTGAGTGACATCACCAACGTCACCGCGTCCCTATATCTTGGATAGAGGCGTTGGCTGACTTGGCCAGAACCCTCCAAGTGTTGTACCAACCCGGCGTAGGGCAAGCGTATCCGTAGATTGGGGTCCGTAGTAAACCTTGCAGCGGGATGTGCCATCATGACAACCCGTTGCGTGCTTTGGCATCATGATTTAAATAGTAGGTACAGTAATCCAACGTGCAAGCGAGTAGTAGCTCGAATCGTCACCCGAGTAGACTACAGGAGCAAGGGAATTTCTCTCTTCTATACCTGCTGTAGGAGAGAGGGTTAGGCATATGGCATGCTAAGAGCGATTCGTTTTCTAGATAATTGGTAACTACCAAAGGAAAGGAGCCAGACTATAACTTTAAGGACTGAATCCGCAACCTTTCGATCTTTCGGCATTCCTGGGCTAGGAAGAAATGGTTGGCCGGATACGACGCGAGTTAGGGCAGTGGACTCGTCCCTCATTGCTCTCATCAGACCTACAGTGGAGGATACAGAATCCTGAAACTTGGTCCATCAAAGATCGTCGACTGGAAGCGTACGTAGGTAACGTTATAGTTATTGCGGATACTTCAGATGGGTCTGGTAGCCACGAAGAGCTGGTATTAGTAACCCAATTGTGTTCGAGAATAACCAGCGATGAACAAACAACAGGAGGACGTGCAGGGATTCTACAAAGTCGGAAATAGGAACATCAAATCATTTTGTTTTCGTGATACCATGGGATGTTTATCGTCAACTATAATCACCGGTGAAGACGCTGACAATCTTCTCCATACGGCGACAGTAATACCGACTGCGCTTCGGCGCCCCCTCCTGGTGCAAGATCCGCCACGAACAAGCTCTGGCAGGCGCGACACGTCACTCGTCGGTGATATGTTAGCTCTACTATCTCGCTACCGGTCTGTATCTGACACTCAAGAGCGAATCGTGTGGTTAGATGGCATGTTGACTGTGAAACTCTGGAACCTTTCCTTGGGCACAATTGCAAAGACTGATACCCATAAAAATAAGTAGTGACGCTGGCGCAACTAGAGTATCTCACTCACATTGTCGAATTGATGAATGACACACGCGGTCGTAGTTCGAAAGAATGGATCCTCCGTCCGATTAACTGTTGTCCACCCATCTCTTACTCATTAATACCGTAGATATGGGTAGCCACCGCAAGACTCTCCAATCGTTTGTCATGCCTTTTTTGGCTAACATGTACCGAGTCGCCGAGCCATCGACTGAAGCCGCCGACGATTTCTCATTGCGGTACCAATCCGGTCGGCCAACGGGCATCCCGTTCCCGTCTTGGGGGATTACCGAGACCCGTGGTTCTGGGTGCACACCTGGACCGACAACTGTTACTCGCCTCGCCTCCAGCCCCACGTACACGGTCCCAAGCTTAACGAGGTGGGCCGCTCGTGGCACGGCCTTTGGGTCGCCGAAAGCGAATCACAGGGAATCCGGCCAGCTGGTTGGACTGCGGATCCCGATGATCTGGTTTTCTCCTCCTTGGTTGCCTAGCTTAGACGCCTCCAAGTCAATGCACGTCCATGCGTCGCGAAGCGGACACAGACACCTAACCGCCGGGGCACATGTCACGCAGGGTCCGTCTGCCGCACCTCAGCCTTACGGATCGCTTCGTCCTGGCCGAGAAGCTCCGAACTAAATGAATTGGGGTGTATGGCATTGAGAGGAAGCAGTTTGCTCGATTGTCCAGGTTAGCGAGATCCGCGAGTACGCTATCCTACGGCTGCCGTGTGACGTGACATTGCCTTGCGATCACTTACTTAGCCGAGACGCACCCTCCCTTTCCGAAACTGGGCCCTCATTGTGGGTGGCAAGTAGCATTGACGGGCTTACGTTTTACTGCCAGGGATGGCTGCCGTCCTGTTACCAACTGTTCAGGAGCAGCGGTGTCAGTGGACATTCGAGATGGATGGCGTTCAAATTGCATGATCCTGGATTGTACGATCCCTCATACCCTCCTTGAGTGGCATGGGATTTCATCTGCATAGACTGTTTTACTCATCTAAGGTATCCTGGAAGTGCAGTTACTAATATCCTCGTCGTACGAGGACTATAGCTTGAATACCGAAATTAAGAGATGCACACATATACTTTGTGGAACCGGGTGTGCTAGCCCCTTAAATCTACTGGGTCAGCGGCCGCCACAGCCACCAGGAAGGGGAAACCAGACCCTCCTTAGTAGATCTGTGAAGTCGGTCCAGGAATCGACCATTCCCTAAAAACGAGTGTTTAGATGTTGATATATTTATCGGAAATACGTGTACTGCAACGAGACGCTAGCTGTGTCCACCAAATTATCCTATGGACACCCGAACTCCGAAACCCCCTCATAAACTAATCATGTATCAAGAGACCGCCCGCTAATGTCTATAACCAACCACAGAGAAGCCGCCGATCGCATATTTGCCATGCACCTCCCCTCCATTGGGCAATAGCCGATGACTTAGCCCAGAGAAGTGAAAAGCCTGAATGATTCAACACCAGTCGCGGCCGACTATGACGTTGTACGACCCGTCCTCGGAGAAGGCCTGGCCCTGGATCTACTTCTCCCACTGGTCTGAGCACTCGTTGGTTATCGTCTGCACGAAGTCGGCGAAGAAGCTGCACGAGTAATCCACGATCTTGGGCTTGTCATTGCACCACCTAGTTACCGTAGCGCGGAGGTTAGCTAGAACGGATTTTCTTGAATGTAACGAAGGTAGTAAATTGAAAAGCAGTCACGCAGTCTGTATCTGGCATTGCTGGGCGGTGAGCTATATGGGGAGATAGCATGACTTACCACACGGGGCTGTTATACGAGCAGCTGATTCTGCCGCAGAAGCCCGGGCCCGGAAGCGCGTAACAGGCGCTGGTAAGACCCCGGAGGTGCGTGATGGCCTCCACGATGGCCTCTTTATCGGCCCACCCGTCGCCGCCGACACCGCAAAATACATTGTTCTGATTCTGATCATGGGAAGTCAGCGCTCGCTCTCTAACATTAACCTTCAACCACTGTACGCATAATATAACTTATACACGCACTTCACGCGCATTGTGCGCCCCGGTCAGAACGGATCGCGTTGGTTGTATCAGAACGGCCGACGCCCGTATCGCCAAACTTCGTACTGGCACCAGGGGTGATGGGGAACGTGGTTCGGTTCCGGAAGGGGTAGTGTGGGTTTTCGGCGCGGATCTGCTTGATGATCGACTGGAGGGTGCCGCTGTACGTTACATTCGGTCCACCGACGCGGAGGGCCCCCGTAAACATCATCGGCACGGCGGTCTCGGTTTGTGCAGCGGTCGACGGAGACGGTCCGCAAGCCGAAGGTTTGGTCGCCGCAGCCTAGGGAGGGAGTTAAGGAAGCATATCCCTAGAGACTCAGGGCGCAATCTAAGGGACGGACGTACCAGTCCTTTCGCCCCCAACATCGCGGCGGAGGCCAAGAGGAGGGCCGCTATCGAGTAATACATTGTCGCAAGTATGTTCCGTAACGAAGATTAACGTGAGGATATATGCTCAAAGAGTACGGTAAAGCTTAGTACAGCACGACATGTAAGGACATAGGAGGCTCGAAAGTGCGCTCGATGAGGCGAGTCGCAAGTACTTATCTATCCGGGCTGACTCACGGAACTTTCGCGTATAGAACAACGGACGGTTATGCGTTGCGGCCATGACAACAGTCGGATAGAACAAAGAATGAGTCACCGGTGATTATCACGTTGGAACATCCCACAAGTTCTGTCCGAAGTCCATGACTTGTTCTGCCTCTCGTGACACGGCAATGGCATAACCGAAGACCCCTGCCACGTGGACTCGCTTAAGTTATGTGAATGCGGCAAACATCGCCCGGAAACATTCCCGGTAGCGAGGCAGAACGGAACGGGATGAACCTCGCTCGGTATCTCGCATGTGATGTGGCGAGCAGGTCGCAATCAAATCCAAGTGGAACGTGGATTTTTGGACAATGTGAACTGCCCAGGTTGAGCTACTCGATGAACGAGGTCGTCTCCTAGCTTCAAATAATGAAACGCTTGGTCAATGAATAATGGATACCCGACGCCTTTGCCACTTACAGCTATGATTCGTCCTCGGCCAGGGCGTGATATGAGCTCCAGAGAACATCAGCAGTCAGCAACGCCGGATATCACAGGGAACTTCAAGCTGAACAAGTCATTGTCCCGATGCCTTTCCCCAACCACGATCACCTTACCTGGCTGCGTGTTAGCGATGTCTGATAAAGTGCATCGAGAGGAATCTTGCAGGGAATCACAGATGCCAGATCGGGCCTTGAAGACTTACCATCCTTCCAAACAGCACACTGGTCCAATACTAACGTAGCGCCCCAAGCTGCAGAAGAGCGCGCAACAGTGAAGGTTAGTTGAATGGAGTCGACAATATGCCGAGGCTGGTGCTTCTTCGGATGTGCGAGACTAAACCGTCCTAGCTTAATTGGCGATAACCTCATATTCGTCTTCGTCATCGTGAAGCAGTCTTCCATGATATGCGTGAAGGGCAACAAAATTCGCGTTTCGATGTTGGGCTAATAGCCAACTAACAGGGCGTAGGATATCTGCAATGTTCACATGCCTATATGTTCATAGGTTATTCGTTGATCCCCGCTCAGTGCCTCCCCAAGCACGCTGTGACTATTTACAAAGAGATATTCTCGCAGGTTAGAGCCCATACATACCCCTGGCCCACCATTGACACTAAAGTCCATCCGGTAATGTTGTAATCGTTCGCAGCGGTTGCGTGTGACGACCCCGCAATTCTCTCATGGTATGCCAAATCGAAGGACTCCGCACATATTCCAATGACAGATGTAACCCGGGCCGGTACCTCCTGGGTTTGGGGAACAATTCAGGTTTTCATCTGTCACAGACACGATCCCAGCCCTCCAGGTGGTTCTTGCACGATCACTCCAGTGTGTGTGTAGGGGGAAGTATCAGCCTCTAGATCCTTGCCCCCACGAAGCTCATGTAAACCCCCCAGATTAGCCCCACGAAGTTCAGGAAAACGATGCGCTTCTCCACGGGAACGCAGCTGAAGCTCACGATCGATACAAACGGCCAGATTCTGTAACCCGCCGCGATGAGGGGGATCGTCTCCGTCCTGATGTTGTGCCCAATCTGACCCATCGGCTGCCTTTTCAGTATGCCCATGAGGGCGAGGAACGCGACCGTATTGAAGATGGCGCCCAGCGTGATGCAGTCGATGAACCACTTCGTCATGGTGTTCCGCAGGTTCAGCTTGGGCTTCTGCTCCGGGGGCCCGGCGCTCTCGCTCATCCGCTGCTGTTTTTCCGCGTCGGGAACCGGCGCCTTCAGCTCGTATGCGGGAAACGAGCGCTCGAGCAGCTGCTGCCATTGGTAGTTCGGAGGGGCGGTTATGAGGGCGACGAGGACGAAGCGGAGGAACTCGGCCAGGTTGAAGACGAATGGCTGCTTGTCTCGAGACGATCTGAGGAACTGGGCGAGGATGTTGGAGGCGCTGGCGAGGGCGGTAGCGGCCAGTGTGGCTTTTACCATTTGCGAAGGCATGGTAAATTGATTGAGAGGTCCGAATTTAAGAAATTGATTCAGTCGGGGCGGAGAGTGTAGCGGAATGAGCAACCGGCTGGAGATTGCAAAGAAGAGGAGGGTGACAGGTGTTGCGCGTGCATCGGGACAGGCGAGAACGATTTAATCGAAGTCGGTCGGGTTTAATTCCTTAGGCGATAGCTAATGGCATATACCTGAAAGTTTCCGGGTGTTACAAAGTTCTGAAAGCTGTAGGAAGGTCACTGATAAATAGGCGGACAATGGCATTGGCCGGGGGCCCGACGCGTCACTGCCATCGTTTTATGTACATAGAAAGGTAAAAGATCGTCATTCCTGATTATCCATGGCTATTTCAGGGAGAAGCTAGACTAGTATTTGCTCGGAAATGCAGCTCCCCGATATGAGACTAGTTAGCTGGAGGATGGACTTGTTCATTCATGAGCATTATTGACTATACCTAAGATCATGCATGATTCCCCATGCTGAAGTACGTAGGCATATTTGACTAAATGGTGCCGAGTAGCGATTAGGTTCCAAGGCGGGTGCTCTCAGCATCCACCATTTCCATTTGTTATTCTTTAAGAAATACTTATTTACAGCTCTGTCCCTTTGTTATAATAGAAGGTTATGTATGGTACGGAGTAGCTAGTTAAAAGGTACTCACGCCTTCACAGCCACGCTCGGATGCCTGCAAGTCGGCAATGTGGCGCAGGTGTGAATTTATACTATTGTAGACAGATAGATTGTAGATTGTAGATTAGCTGTTCCTATTAGCAAATAGGAATTTCTTGTTTTGCCAGGAAAGGGGCGAGCTGCATACTCCAGAAACCCGAGCTCACATGTCCAATTCAACTGGGGGGTGCCCTGTTTCTGGCAGCTGACGACGACATGAGATGGTCCGGCGAATACAAGCAAGCCTTCAGAGTTCTAACGACGAAACCCCTGTTCGACAGGACGTACTTGATAGAACCGTGATCCTTTACGAACAGTTTCCCACAGTAACCCCCTATTGACAGCATGCGCTTCTGCTAACACATTTGTTACCATCATGCAGTTATTGTGTTCTCCTAGAAGCGTATACAAACATGCAGGCACCTTGCCCTGTTAGTGTGTTCAATCCCATTTACAGCAAGAACTAGCAGCAGTACGAACCTCATATTCCCCTTAAACAATCTCTATGACCGCTTTTCGGCAGGTTTGGATGTTACTTCAAATATACTCTTTCATAATAGGAACCGTTACGCCGAAGCGCCAGAGGACGACTTGAATCAGCGTGCAGGAAATTGAGACTCGCGGATACGTGATGAGGCTACGGTGCCGCTCAACTCATAACCACCTAAAGCCTGCCTACTGGTAAGGTTAGAGGAAAACGCCACTCTGCGGTGCCGACTGCACAGCTCTAAACAGGCGAGCAACTAGTGGCATCGGAATTCCGGGGGTTGGGAGAACCCCTTTCCGATGTCCAGCTAGCACTACGATCCTCGTTCAACATTGCCGTGATAGCGTTGCAACCAAATGTGATATCCCCCGCAGTTGAGAAGTAGAGGAGTAGAGATAGCTATGGCGCATATACGAGCTTGGCGAAGAGGCAATCTCGGACAATGCCGCTTTAGTTATTAGGCTCTGGGTTGATAAGGGCAGGCTTCCAAAATCTTGGAAGCACCTCATCCGAGAGTCCTTAGGCCCTTCATAACGAGGGTTCTGTAGCCCCAAGAGGTCGGGCTGATATTTGCACCAGGTTCTATGCCATGGGCCTTCTCCAGAATATCCATGCTGTCATCGAGGTATCTAACCACGTTGGGAGCTGGATAAATGTCCCAGTCGCCCGGCTTGAATGTGCGTTTAGCCTCCGCAGGTGAATGTCGGGGCCTCAACAGCAGCCCCCTCCCCAAACAAGATTAGAGAAGCAGGTTAGGCTGTAAGACTGTAAGGCTATTCCGTCCGGCCCTCATCCTTACCACTTCGAGGTCCGGCAAGGGCGAGTGTAGTTCCCCCCACTAAATTTTGCACTTTGCTATCAGGCCTGCATGTGTGCATCACGGGAGACGCCAATCACTGCTCTAACCCAGAAGCTCACCGCAAGACCATGACCACTTCTGACACTTTCTGTACTCTATGAACAATGTCAATAGCGCACATTTTGCACAGCCTGCTGACGATTCGATAGTATCACTGTGGCTTACGAGAGTAGCACTGAGATGGAAGCCGATAAGACAGTTGGTAGAGCAAATGACCTACTAGGCTTTGGCTTGTGTTGGAGCTCACATTGCTATTGCCCCCAAACCAGAGCTGGGGGCTAAGAAGCTATTAGCAGGCTTAGCAACCTCTCTTTACTTATATATGGAAGCGTACTTGACACTCCACTGGCAGATTCCTGCGGGAGGTCAAGTTTCGTTGTCTCGGTTATCTCCTGGGAATCTTTTTTAACCATTGCTTGAATCGACTCAACTAGGCCGCAGAACAGCCTCGATCCACTCGCCGCCTCGCGAGGCAGTTTCACCCTATATCAAATAAACCAAGCGGACATATACGTGTCACGAGAGAGTACGAACGGAAATGGACCTTGGCGGCACAGGAGGATCTCAAGACCTCGAATACGAGAGCAAGACGGTGAAATCCCCCGGAGGAGTCCCTTAGTCACATTACATTATATCGCTGGCCTAACACGGGCGTAACTCTCAGCACTATCGAATGTCGTCGAGCGAGCCCTTGAAGGGAATCGCGCCCTGGTTGCCCGGATCTATTGGCCGCTTGACTGTGAAAGGTCGTGCGCGCGACAATCGCGGGACAGGCAATTCCTGCAAAAATCATGTTCGGCTGGAATCCGGGGCCCCAGAATGGAAATGGGGGGATCCTGAGGCCATTTACTTCCCTCAATAGTGCCTAATTGGTCGATCGGTCGGGTGGAGAGGGACCTTTTGAGCCTGCAGGCATACCCTGAAGTGTCGGGGAGAATGCCTACTGAGCTACACGATCGCCCTGGGGTTCTTAAGACGTTTGGATTGCTTTTTGAGGGTCTCCGGAACAGAATATAAAATTCAGATTTCGCGGTCTCCATGGAGCGTCTCGAGGTCGTTGTCTCTATCATCTTCTCGCACGCGCCCAGACCTCAAACAGCACTGTCGTGGGCTGTGAACCAAAGATGGCGAATCCTTCCACACTTTCGTTTCCACCGTTCAATCTGGGAGATCCTAGTGGAGTCCTAGATGTGTCCGAAAATCCGATGGCACAAGGCTCTCAGCCTACGGTTCCGCCTACTGCACCAGGGTTCCAAGGCAACGGGGCACCTCCTGTGCCTAACACCGGGGGTTCGACCGCCCAGACCCACAATAACAAGCACTGTTTGTCAGTTCAACGAGTCTATTTCTGTCGGTTACTTAGCTAACCACGAAGCCCAGATTCCACAGAGGTGTCGTGGACCATTGTGCGCATAGCCGTCTCTATGGCAGGGCACTGGACTATTACCTTCTCGAACGTCGCGGGGGCCCGGGACCCTATTGTTGCTTAATGGCATCCTGTCAGAACGTGTTTTACAAACCGGAAGATATGCTTCGGCATTTGAAAACATGCCTGCAATTGTCTAATGGAAGTTACATCTGTCCCTCTTGCCCCGGTCAAACGAGGGAATGTCACTCTAGAAGGTCCAGCTATAGGTGCCGTTGGGGTAGGAAGAGGTTCTCGCAAATCTTCAAAAAAGGAATTCACGGCTTTATAAGGCAGTTTTCGGGGTCAAGGACATTCCACTGTGAAGGCTGCAGTTGTTCTTCGTCTGAGTCGGAGTGCAACTCTCCTACCTCTAGTTCCGAGTCGCAGTCCCAAGCACCAACCTATTACCATGGTGGCTCCATGCTGGAGTTATTCGCAGAAGTTCCCACGAATGTCGCAAAATCTCCCAGGGTCCATAGTGGTGTGCAATCGGGCATTTACGAGATGGCGGGGCATATCCCCCCCTTTTCGCCAGGAGACAACGGCGACATGGACTGGAGAGCCCCTGCGAATGGCCGCTGCGATAATATTTATCAAGGAAGCACGATGCCTAGGAAGCCTAGTTCCTCGGTCTCCCCTGCGGAACTATCGGCAATATCTTCGTACCCAGGGGAATCCCCCACATATGTATCTCCTGCCTCATACGTGTCAGATACAGGGACCAATCACGAAAACCCAAGTACAATCCCGATCCATGATCAACTCCCGTCAAATAACACTGGACCTACCGCCGACATGTATCAGGTCCCCTTGCTGGGCAACGCGCTCCCTCATCTTGACGGCACGAAGGACACGCAGGTGTATTCCTACAACAGCCCGTGGGGGATATCGGCACCGGGCTTCCTAGTGTCTGGTCATACGACTAACTCGACCGAGAAACAGTCTCCGCCTGCCATCAATACTAACGTATTGGTACAACATACCGGCGACTTAGTAGCCTCGATCTACGAAATCGAAATGCAGCCTCAAGGATTCGACTCATCTCCCACCGTCTCTGCTCGCACCCCGAGCCCGTGGCAACTTCGACAGCCGTCAACAGAGGAGTTGAAGAAGATCGATTGCAGTCTGAACCCAACAGGCGCACAGTATCCCAGCGGTCCACGGCCCTTAATAAACGCCGCTCGCCCTCCTTCAGCGCAAGATATCTCGCCTTCAACCCAATCGGCGACTTCGGCCGCTGAATCGACCTCGCCGTCTGGAAGCGAGATGGCTGGCACCGGCCGATTCCGCTGCGAGCAGTGCGGCTTCGAGCCTACCGGTATCCCCAAGAACTACGGCGCGTACATGCGCAAGCACCTGAGAACGCATGAGAACCACAAGGTCGCGTGCCAGTGCGGAAAGCTGTTCTCCCGGAGAGACAACGCGACGTCGCACGCGAAGAAGGCACATCGTCCGCAGACTCCGGACACGCCGTCCGCTAAGAGGCGCCGCGGGAGCTGAGAGTATGGTTTATCAACCGAGTAATGACTAAGGACGGTGTGAGTTCGGGGCGGTTCTGGAGCTTTCCTATTGAGTCTTTTTTCCGTGCTGGTTTCGTTTGCTGACTCAAGGGGAATTCGGGGGACCTGACGAGAAAGACGGTTGCGAAGAGAGGTATACTGTCAGCCACGTATTGCCTCCTTATTTACTTCCTATGCTTTAGGTTCTGACACATATCATCCTTCTGGAATTCGTCTCCCAGTTATATAACATCTCGCAGGGTTGAAAGCACTGTACTCTTCCTGTTCCTTTAAAGAGCCGTCGTGGAAACCCCGGTTTACTTGAATTTCCAGTACCGTGAATATTACTAACCGAGGAAATACGACTATTTTCAGGAAGAGGACAGGAGACTGGCGCTGGGTCCAGTGAGCAAGGCCCTCCATAGAAACCTGGTGCGTTTGGAAACCATTGCCACTATGGGGCGCCCTGTAGAGCTCCTAAGTCCACCCTAGTGCTAAGAAGGGAGCGACTCCTCCTAGAACTACTCCTCCCCCACCATACATGTTGGCGGCGTTCTTTCAGAGATTATATCAATGATACTTCTCCTTATGGCATCCCACTGAATAGGCCACGTGACCCCATTACAGCGATGCCATAGGCCCGTGTCCGCATGATGAGACTCAGATACCTTTGGAAGAGTATTTGTCAGAAGTGGGCGGCAGTAATTATGTGGGAGGGATGGGGGCCTATTAAGCCGCAGGATGCTCTCATTCAGCAGGCTGTACGTCGTGCTCATACTCCCCTATACGGCGACTCCATGATTCACTTGGAAATCCGTAATGAGAATGCCCACTGATCTTCGGTGTTGTCGTGCGACCTCCCATGTAATCAGATCAAGTGTCGTAGAAAAGGGCCGCCGCGTGACAGCTTCAGGGATCAGGAACAAGATTATTCCTTTTCCTGGAGCACTAGAGCCCTATATCAGTGGATCGGCCACACCCACAAGTTGGATCAGCGTTCTTCAGCTTCTTGTTACCAATATAGCCCTCAAGAGCTGTACGTCTGCTCCCTGGTAAGTGTGGCGTCAAGCTAATCCCGACTATTGAATACATCACTATGCGCTAGAAGCTGGATAGGGGAAGCCGGTCCCAGCCACCCCGCACCCCACCCCCCCAACAAAAAAATAAAAATAAAATAAAATAAAATTTAACCCTCGTACACCCCCTTCATTCCTCAGTACGTTGAAACGAGGGCATATGGTGAGAAGTTGCTACGGTGGACGAGGCCGTAACATCCTTTGGTTAAACCTCAAGATCCAATTAGATCTATATCAAGTAGCTGCGTGCTGAGTCAGGGCGCATTGTCTCCTTGGGCCTTCCTTTATTAACCCATAATTAACATAATGACACCTTTCCGGGTCCACGGGCAATACGGAATCAATCTTTCCGCACATGTACCAGTAGTGTATTTCATGTCATCGATATCCTAGCGGGTTCAGGCTCAATCATCACTTGTTCGAAACTTCGTGAAATTGGCGGTAGTTACAATCTACACGGGGCTGGAACGTTGTGGTGTTCTGCGACTAAGTAACGTCTTCAACCACAAACAACAGGAAGCCTTGGCCTCGCAAGCAAACTTCGGATTTTCGTTGATCCCAGCCAAGGCCGCATGGTGGCGCATCCAGCCGTCCTAGAATTCTCCAAAAGTGCATAAACTCCTTACACTGAAAAGTCTCGCCAAAAAGCCGAAATTGCATTGGGGGCTCCTAACGCTTTGTTCCCCTGTGAGTTTCTTTGGTCTCTGTAATCCCTAGTGATATCCGATATTGACTACCGTGTATAAATAGATTTCCTTCCCTATTACTTCGGCCTAAAGGCCCAACTTATTTCCCCACAGCCTCGCCCACAATGTTTGCGGCGAGCGCGTTGATGCTTGTCCGGACATCCATCAGATTCAACATACTTATGTTCTTCCTGAAGGCGGCGTGCAGCCAATTGCGGAACTCGGCCGCCAGCAGACTATCGACGCCGTGGCCCGCCACCGTGTTCGCCGGGTTCACCTCGGCCTTGTCCACGAAGAGCATGGCGGCCACGGATGCCGTGACTGCGTCAGCCACGAAGGCCCGCGACGCGGCCTCGTCCTCACCGGACCCGGTCTCGCGGATCTTCTTAAGCGCCAGCTGGAACTGGTGGCGCAGGAGGGCGGCGGCCGACTTCCCCCTGTCTCCGCCATGTCCTGCACCATGGCCGCGTCCTCGCCCGAGTAGTGTCGCCACACGTCGTCGGGGGTGCACATGATCAGCGACACGCGCGGGTCGCGGTACCATCGCGGCATGGAACCCGAGGACGCACCCCCCGTCTTGTTGCTCACGTTCCGCTTCTGGGCGGCCAGCACGGCGGGGTCTATGCAGTTAATGATGTTGGCTTCCGACAGCGTGTCCTGGTCCCTTCCGGTCCACGGCTGAGCGGTAGCAGCTACCTGGTCACGGCTGTTTAAGATAACTGGCTCCAGAAGGCGCAAGAACTGACTCGCCGTGATGGTCTGCCCCTTAGCACGCATGAATAGGTTGTAAGTAATGGTTCCGGCCGTCAGGGTGCCGACATCGATGATGTAGCCCAGCGACAGCGTCGAAGCGGGCAGGCCCAAGCTTCGCCGGTGGCGCGCGAAGTATCCAAGAAATTGCTCGACGCCGCGTACGTAGTCTGCGTGGGGAACGCGTATATGGTTCCGACAGTAGAGGCCATGATGAAGAAGTCCAGCGCCAAGGAGGCTCTGGCTGTCCGAAGAGGCGTCCTTGATGGCGCTCATGACCTGCTCCCGGTTGCTCACGTCGCAAGCAACGGGTCGAAGGCTGATATCGCGAGCCGCTAGCGAGCCGATCAAGTCGAGGACTTCCTCACTAGCACCGCTCTTTCCACGTCTAAACAGTATTATGAAATCCCGCGCACCGCGGTCACATATCCACCTGGTTATGGACCTCCCCAGCCCACTAAGCCCGCCCGTAATAATGTAGCGTGCTTCCGGGTCGAAGCGGGCAGCAGGAAGTGCGGAGCGATGCATCTTTACCGCGGCCTCCGGATTCTGATACGATATCACTAACTTGCCAACATGCGTGGCGTTGGAAAAGCGGAGCAAAACCTGATCGAGCTGCGAGACGTCCGACACTGTAGCGGGCCGTATAGGGCCGATACGTACGGCCCGGTAATGCTCGTCCACAGCCTTGAGCAGCTCCCCGTCGAGGATGGGGTCGCGCTTGACTACGAGATTAAGGTCGAGGGAGGTGGATCCGGCACTATTTTGGAAGATATCAAGGGCGATGTTCTTAGCATTGTTCACGTCCATTCGGCCGACGTCGACCAGGTGGCCCAGCGGCGCTAACGCCTTTAGGGACTCGTAAAGCATGTCCCCCGAGGCGTTACTGAGAATCACATCGAATCCTCCACGCTGCGTTGCCTGGACCATCCGCAAGAGGTCGGCGGGTTCGCGCGAAGAAAAGACATGGGTAACGGGGATATTCATCTCTTGGGTCAAAAAGCGGGCCTTATTAGGGGTCCCCGCGGTGGCGATGACCTCGGCGCCCTTTGCGCGCGCGAGCTGGATGGCTGCGATACCCAGGCCGCCCGTGGCGGACTGGATCAGCACCTTGTGGCCCTTGCTCACCTGGGTTACATGCTCAAAGGCGTACACCACGGTCATATAAACTAGCGGCATGCTAGCCATCTCGAGGGGATCGTCACCGTCTTTCATCTTCTGTGCCGTTGCTGCCGGCACGTGAGTGTAGTTGCCAAAGTGTCCCTTACCCATATCATACACGCGATCGCCAACCTGGAGGCCGCTCATCTTGGGACCCTTCGCGGTCACAACGCCGCAGTACTCGGACCAGAGGTTATTAGCGTCGAAGCGGCCGGAACAGAGGCCGAGGTCCTTCCAGTTAAGGCCTACGGCGTCGACCTTGACCTCGATCCAATCGCGCGGCAGCGGCTGCTAGAGCTCGGTGTACGCTCGAAAGTGCAGCGAGCTGAGGATGCCGGGGGTAGCGAACACGGCGCGTACGGGGCCCTTCAGCTTGCCCAGCGCCACCAGCTCCATGTCGTGGTCGTCTGTCGCCGCTGCATCCCGCAACGCTTCCGCGTGTCCCTGCGGCTCGCCGTCAGGCACGATGCGGCTCACCCACATACACCCTTCCTGCCACGCGAACTCACGGTCCACCTCGCCGTCGCCGTCGCCGCCACTCCGCCGCTGCTCCTGCAGCATGTGCTCTTGGTCGGCCAGGATGCGCACCAGCGTGCCCACCTCGTGTCCGGGGATCGCGAAGTCCGCGGTGTCCACGTCGGCGCAGAGGAATTGCCTGGCGGGTTTTCGGAGCCGAGGCCGCGGAGCAGACCACCGACGAAGGAGCCGTCGGGGTTACGGCCCTTTACCATGCCGCAGGACGTGATCCACGCCATGCTGGCCGCGTTGTGGGCGAGATGCTGGAAGAGCCCGAGACGGTGCTCATCGCCGGATAATAAAAGGTTGTCTCCGTCCAAGAAGACAATGATGCGCGAGTCTGGTGTCACGATGCCCTTCGCGCTGTCGAGCGGACTGATTCTGACGGACAGACCGCGGCCTTTCATCCCTCAGCCAGGCTCTTCAATAGCGTCGGCACACCTTTGGAACCATGGAGAAGGTGAACCAGTGGAGTGTATGTCTGCTGCCATTAGGCACCTCGCGATTCATGTCTGGGTCGCTCAGCGTAGAGGCGGTGACCGTGGAATCATATTCGGGGCCGTCCAGCATCAGTTCGGCGCCTGATATAAAGCCGGCGCTCCGCAGAGCCGCATCGACGCTGCGAGGTCTTCCGACACGTCAGCCACGACGTAGTCTCGGTAGCGCTTGATCCCGTTGGTGCCGGAAAGGACCTTCAGAATCTCCCGCGTCGCACCGACGTCGTTGACTTTCTTGGCTTCCAACACGCGTAAGTCAGCATTGACATGACCCATTAGATCAAAGACATTTGCGACTTGGCTAGTTGCCTCCTCTGATTGAGGAAACAAAACGCGGTACCGCTCATTGGCAATGGTGCGGATATCCGGCCTCCGGACCATCCGCACAAACGGACTGGCGAAGACCTTGATGGTCTGGCCCGCGTCGGAAGACTGGGCTTCGTTGTTCAAGCTGGTGAATCGGAGGTTGTTGATGTCTAGAGCTACGTCCACTGACCGGTCTAGCATCTGCAGTTGAGCGTAGCAACTCCGCATACCCCGCTGCTCGCCGCGGCCGAGAGCAATCGCTCAGTCGTCTTGGATTGGTGGTGGCCCAGCTTGAGCCGCATCTGGGTCATATGGATAGCTAGCTGCACAGAGGCGAGCTCGGCCTGGCCTCCGCTGCAAGCGATGAGCCGAGCTGGACGACGAGATCAAGAGAGGCCGGATGGAGCGGGTAGCTGGATTCACCGCCCAGGAACATTGCCTCTGTTGTATTCAGCGCTATCTTTGCTGACGCGACGCGCTTGTGCGGATTCGCGTTGATGTCCGAGTATCCCTCGAACGAGGGGCCGAACTTGAGGCCGAGCTTGGCGAACCGCGAATCCCAGGCACGTGCTTCGACGGGTCCCTCAGCCGTGTTAGCCGTGACTATTGCGGGAGGCGGTTTGAACGGCGCAACTTCCACCTTGACATGTCTGGAACAGTGTTCGGCACACTGGCCCGAGTTGTGGACGACGGAAGCGATGGAAAAACTGGCCCGGCCTGGTGCTTTGGCCAACGCACCGTCTTCGAGCTCCATGCTGAGAACAATCTCGATTCCGTGGTCGTCCTCGGGCACGACCATGGTTTTCTTGATTGACAAGTTGGGGAGGCTAAAGCCTGTACACGTAATAGGCAGCGCGTCTGGGAATTCGCGGCACCAATGCTCAGCGGTTACGATATGCGCGGCACCGGGTAACAGGACATCTAGCGCGTACAACAGACTTAGGTTAGTCTACTCTGGTCCTTCTAACTACCAGGGAGGGAGAGGAGGGGTTTGGGAGACGTGTACGTGGTGGCACTATTGGACCTGGAAAGGTCTTTGAAGCTGTACGCGTAAGCGTATACGTAATTATACGTCATATAGTCTTTCTAGAGCCTTCTAGGCCCATATCAACAGCTATGACGCTATACCCAACACCGTTGGAATCCTTAGGATTCGACGAATATAAATACACCCATATCTCCCAACTAGGTCCTCTAGTTAGCTAGAAATTTTTAGAATTTAACAACTGATTCCTATATACTGCTTCCTTATACTTCTGTTGTGCTACCCGTAACCTTATCACTTCCCACTGACCTCTTAGAGGCACGCGGTGGTCATCTAACCAGGGCAGATTCTTTACACAGATCAAATTGCGCCATCATGAAAGCAGCTTGGTAGTACCCACGACCTTAGATCCAAGAAGATAGTGGCGGAGCGCCTTACGATAGCGGTATTTCTTACTCAGCTGGCTTCCGTGGCAGTTAGTGGGCCCATATGTGTAGTGATCCGGCGGGAGATCGACAGCTGTGTAACCATGGACCAGTCCTCCATGGTGATCGTCGACAGCGTTGACCGCCACCAGGTCGATCCCGGCGTTAATTTCGAATAGCGTCCCAGCGAGGGAAGAACCGACCTACGACCATCCTCGGCCGTCTTAAAGGACGCAACATACGGGACCGTCATGATCTTGCTGATATCAGTCAAGACTAAAGCAGCGGAGCTGCTGTGCCCGCATCAGCAAATGAACTCTAAAACAATAGTGGAGTTCGCTGGAGCGGCACACTCAGGGAACAGATACCTCAGCAGTAGGTGCAACCTCGAACAATTAGTTGAATCCCTAGCACAGGGAAAAGATCGGGTATCGAGCGGTCGGCAGCCTCGGCAGCTCTAGACTCCAGGGATGGCTGTAATAGCGAGAGTGCAACTGCAAAAAGGAATTATGTTTTTATGTCAACATCCGGGTTACGAGTTTTCAGATGTTGCCTGAAAATGCTTTATCGACGATATGGCTGTTTAATTAATCGAAGAAAAGCTCTTTCGGAACTCGCTAGCATTATATCTGTATCGCTATCTCTACTAAGTTGGCACCCCCCTTCACGCACCACCCCCTTCACGCACCACCCCCTTCACGCCCCACCGAATATTCGAGATATACAACGCACTGACCCCAACTTCAGCTATATATACCTCCACCAATCA
>QJNV01000510.1:0-34121 GCA_004155935.1 Monosporascus sp. GIB2
AAAAATAAAAAAATATTTAAAAAATAAAATAATAAAATTCGTAAAAATACGAAATTAATTTATGAAAAAAATAAAAACATAAAAAAAAATAAAAATTACAAAAAATTTTTTTTTTTAAAATTTACGGAACGAAAGGGCGCCTAGGGTTAGGCGGGCGCCGGGGGGCGCCGAGGTACAAGAATTACCTTTCCGGGCTTAGGCGGCCCCATTATAATCGACGCCCTTAATAAAAACGGCGGTCGAAAAAGCTTAAATATAAGAAATACCCTTTCGGGCCTAGGTGCGGGGCGGCTAGCGATGCACCTAATTAAAACGGCGATCGAAAAGCTTAAATGTAAGAAATATCTTTTTAGGCTTAGGCCACCCCATGGCCGCCGATATACCTAATTAAAACGGAAATCGAAAAAGCTTAAATATAAAAAATACCTTTTCGAGCTTAAACTACGGGGCAATCGCGGGTATACCTAATAAAAACAAGGCTTAATTATAAGAAATACTTTTTAAGGAAAAAAATACCTACCGCCGCCGCCATACTTAATTAAATTTACGTATTATTATAAAAATTAAACCTTTTAAAAAAGAAAAATTTTTTTGCTATCGTTATAATTAACCTTAAAATAAGATATTATTATTAAAATTACGTTTTAAAATTTATATATATATATATATTTATATAAATATAATATATAAATTTAATATAAATAAAGTTTTTACTTTTTTAACGGCGGCGGTACCGAATTTTTTTTTTCCGTTTTTTTTTAATTCTTTTAATTTTTTTATTAATTTAAAATAATAATAAATATAATATAAATAATAAATATAATTTTATATTTATATAAATATAATATTTTTATTAAATATATATATATATTTAAATTTTTTTAATTATAAAAATAAAATAAGATAAAATAAAATAAAATAAAATAAAATTTTTAAAAAATCTATTTTCATATCGGAAAAAGATATTCGCGAAATCATATTTTAAATCGGATTCGAACTAACACCGTTTTATAAAATTATTAAATATTTTATTATTAAATTATTAAAATTATTATTAAAAGTTTTTCGTATTAATATTATATTTACCCCGAATATAACAACGGCAAAAAATTCCTTATAAGGCTTTTTATCGACGAGATAAAAAAAAAAAAAGAAAAAAAAAGTTATCGACGAAATTAATAATATTATTAACCGACAAATAGTAATATAAATAACCGTAAAAATAACGGTAACGGTAATAATACAAAATATTAATAATTATAAATATATATAATAAAATAATAATATACTTTTAATTAAAATTACGTAAAAATTATTAAGGATTAAAATAAAAATCGCCAGTATTATTATTAATTTTTATAACTTAAAAAATAAAAAAATAAAATTAATTATTATTATTATTATTATTATTATTATTATTATTATTATTATTATTATTATTATTATTATTATTATTATTAAATTTAATTATTGTTATTAAAATAATAATTTTTTTATAAAAAAAATTTGAAAAAAAAAATTTTTTAAATAAGGTTTAAATATTACCTTTTAAATAAAATTTCGAATATTTTATTATTAAATTATTAAAATTATTATTTAAAAAAATATTACTTTTATAGTACTTATCCTAAATACCGCGTTAACGATATTTATATTATAACTTTTTGTTAACGTTATAATAAATTTTTACTTAAATTTAATAATAATATTCCCATTTAAGGCGACAGTAATAACAATAATAATTACGATTATTTATATCGAAAATACCTCTTTTTTAATAAATATTAATATGGCAAGGCGGGTACTTAAGGCATTAGCAGCTATAATCATTTTTAAATCGGTACTTATCGCTATTACCTCACTTTCCCCCCTTTCCCCCTTTTCCCCTTTTTCTAATTTTTTTTTTCCTTTTTTTTTAAAAATACCGCCGTTAAGTAAATAAATATATTAATTGTTAAATATTTTTTAAAAAGAAAAAAGCTTTAATAATCGAATAATAAAATATTTAAGGTTTTATTTAAAAAATATCGGTTTAAATCCGATTTAAAACATTCGTACTTTATTTATTATTTAAATAACGGCAAATAAGGGATATTAATATTTTTATTTTTATTTTCAAAATTTACGTATATATTTATATATTAATTTTTTATTTTTACCGTATATATCGTTTTAATTTATTATTAACATAATATTTATAATATTAATATATTTATTAATACGTATTTATATATATTATTTTTTACTTTTATTAAATATATTATTCCGTTTTATTATTTTTAACATAATATTTATAATTTATATATGTTTGCCGGTACTTATTTATTTATATATGTTATTTTTTACTTTTATCGTATATATTATTCCGTTTTATTATTTATATAATATTTATAATTAAAATATATTTATTAATATGTATTTATATATATTATGTTTTATTTTTACTGTATATATTATTTCGTTTTTTAATTTATATAACGTTTATAATTAAAGTATATTTATTAATACTTATTTATATATATTATTTTTTACTTTTACCGTATATATTATTCCGCTTTACTACTTTTAATTTAATATTTATAATTTAAATACGTTTGTTAATACGTATCCGTTTATTTTATTTTTTATCTCGTATTATTTCGTTTTATTATTTATACTATATTTATAATTAAAATATATTTACCGGTATTTATTTATATATATTATTTTTTACTTTTATTATATATATTATTTTAATCCGTTATTAATATAATATTTATAATTAAAATATGCTTACCGATACGTATTTATTTATATATATTATTTTTTATTTTTATTATATATATTATTTCGTTTTACCGTTTATATAACGTTTATAATTAAAATATATTTACCGGTACGTATTTATTTATATATGTTATTTTTTATTTTTACCGCATATTTTATCTTATTTTTTAACTTATATAACATTTATAATTAAAATACGTTTGTTAGTATTTATTTATATATACCATTTTTTACTTTTATTATATATATTATTTTAATTTATTATTAATATAATATTTATAATTAAAATACTTTTATTAATACGTATTTATATATTAATTTTTTATTTTTACCGTACGTATAACTAATATCCGTTATTAATGTAACGCTTATAACTTAAATATATTTCGTTTTACGTATTTATATATTAATCTTTTACCTTTATTATATATATTATTTCGTTTTACCGTTTATATAATATTTATAATTAAAATACGTTTACCGGTACGTATTTATATATTAATTTTGTATTTTTACCGTATATATAATTAATATCCGTTACAAATATAACGTTTATAACTTAAATATATTTCGATTTACGTATTTATATATTAATTTTTTTACTTTTGCTATATATATAACCGCCGGGTATTATTAATATAACGTTTACGGCTTAAATTTATTACTTATATATATTAATACCTTAATTTTTTACTTATACCGTATTTATAATTTCTTTATTATTTATATTTATTTAAATATTAATTTTATTATTTATACCGTATTTATAATTTTTCCGTTATTTATATAAAATTTTTTTTTTATTTATATATATTTTTAACTCTAATTTAATATTTAAAAATATTATTAATACCATATTCGTTAAATTAATTTAATAAGTATTTTATTTATACTTATTAATATTTTAATACCGTTATTTATATTTATTATTAATATTACGTATATTTACTTAAATTACTTATTCGAATACCGTTATTAATAATTAATATTAATTAATTAAATTAAAATATAAAAATATTTTTATAATAATTTTTATTCCGTAACGATAATTAGTTATTATTTATAATAAACCCGTTTATTATTATTTACGTAAAAATAATTATTATTATATATAAATATATCTATATATTTACTTATTTTATCTTTATTTATTTATATAAAAATTTATTATTATTTTTATTATTATTATTATTACGCGATTAATATATTATAAAAAATATACGAATACTTAAATAAAACGTATTACGTTATTACGAATTATTAATATAATTTTGGTAAATTATTTTCTTTTATTTTTTAAGTATTAATATTAATATTAATATTAATATCGGTATCGGTATTATATAAAATATTAATAATAATAATAATAATGAATTTATTTTTATAATTTTATAATTATTAAAAAATCGTAAACGCGTTTTATTTTTTCCAAAATATTATTTCCGTTAAATAACGGTAAACCCGAAATCGGTTTATTACGGATACGGGTAAAAATTACGATAAATTTTATATCTTTTTCCAAACGTAATTTTTTAAATACCGTAATAAAAACGATTAATATATAATAATATAAAGCGGTACTAATCCTATTACCGTTAACGCCGGTATTTATATTATTATTTATACCGTTAACCGTAACGGTATTATTTTTTTTATTTTACCGCGAATTTTTTAAATTTTACGTATTAAACGTTCGGATTTTTAAATCGAAAATAACTTTTTTCCGGATAATCGCAAATAACTTATCTTTTATAATAATTCGGATAATTCCGGTTATTACGATATTAATAATAACGGTAATATCGAGAAATTCGTATTTAAAACGGACGCGAAAAGCCGTTATATTAATTTCGGTTTTTAATTTAATGCCGGTACCGGCTTTAACGATGGCGGCGGTAATAACGGTAATGGTAATAGCGGTAGTAATAACGGTAACGGCGGTAACGGTAACGTTTTCCGTAACCGTAAAATTAACGTAAATTTACGTAATTCCGTAAATTCTGTTTATAACGGTTATTTCGCCAGATTTAATAAACGATTTAATCGTTTAACGTTTAAGTTATACGTTATTAACGTCCGGATTTTCGTAAATTAATTACGTAAATAATTAAAAAATTTCAGTTCTTATAATATTCGTTAATTTAATAATATATAAAATAATTAACGGTAAATAATAATAATTATTATTAATAATATTAAGTAATTAATTATACGTATTTAACGCGAAAATATAACCGGTATTTATGCCGTTTTTATAAATATTAACCCGGGTTATAATTTTAATATTTAAAAGCGATATTATTACCGTTCGTTTAAAAATATTACGGTTAATTTTTAAGATTTTTTCGTAACGTTTAATTTTACGAAATTTAATTACGAAAAGTTTTATATCGAAATTACCCGTTTTTTACGGTTATTATCGGATTTACGTATACGTAACGTTTAAATTATTAATACGTTTTTTTAAATTATTTAAATAATAACGTTAATAACGGTAAAATATTAATATAAAAAATAAGAAAAAAATAAACGGATTAAAAAATTAAAAAAAAAATTTTAAAATTTTTTTAATTTAATTTAAAAAAAAATCGTTAATAATTTTATTACCTAAAAATAAAAAACGAAACAAAACCGGACGGAAATTTATTTTAATTACGATTAAAAAAAATAATTAACATTAAATTTATTTTATAATTAATTTATAAAACGTATTTATCCGTTTTAAAAAATAACGGCTTATATAATAATAATAATAATAATAATAATAATAAAAATAATAATACGTAATTCGATATTTATAATAACGCAAAAATAATGACGAAAAAAATAAATAAATAATAAAATAATATTATTTATATTAAACTTTAAAGCGAATTATTTTAACCGGTAATAATACGCGATAATAAATAATAATTTTTAACCGTTTTAAATTTTTATAACCGATTATTTTTTTTATCTTATTACCCGTTACCGTTTATTTTTATTATTTCGCGGTTTTTTTTTCGAACGTTTAACGGAAAGGTCGCTTACGTCCTTATTATTACCACCGTTCGCGTTTTTGCTATTATTACCGTTTACGTTTTTACTATTACCTTTACGCGTTACCGGTATCGGCATTTATACGGCGGCGCCTTAACCACCCTTTTACCATAAATTTTGGCGCCCGATTTCCCGCCGGATTTAATTATAAAATATATTGTTAAAAAAAAATAAATAATATATTTATACGGAACGGATAAAATATTTTTTAAACGGTAATCTAACGATATTAATTACTTAAATATATTATAAACGCGAAAATAAATATATATATAACTAATAATATTAATAATATTAAAAACGGCCTAATAATAATTACGGCTAATAATAACGTTTCCGGTAACAAAATTTAACTAATACGTATATTAACTTAATAAAACATTTTTGCTAATCGTAAAAATATCCGTTATTAAAAATTAAATACGGATAATATTAACGCTTATATTATAATATACGCCGGGGTTTTTTTTTTTTTGGTAATAACGTAGTAATAACAAAAAAAATATTACTATTATTATTATCGTCGTTTTCGTTATTATCGTTATTATTATCGTTAACGTTATCGTTATTAATATTATTATTATTATTACCGTTACCGTCGTTTTTATTACCGTTACCGTTATTTTTATCGTTATTATTATTATTATTTTCGTTATTAACGTTATTTTAAAAAAATAACATTAAAATTAAGCGGTCGCCGGTATTTTTATTATTACGGTCGTTATCGGGCGTAATAAAAATAATAACATTAACGTAACCGAAACCGGTATAACGTAATACGAACGAAAAATTCGGTTACAATTATAATTATAATTACAGTTACGATTACGGTTACGGTTACGATTATTACGATTAAAATAACGTTATACCGTTATTATAATAATTTTATTACGTTTTTAATAACGTTACCGTTCCGATAATAACGATAATTAATAAATTAAAAATTATATATTTTTAATATTTTTTTTTCGGCGTTTACGTATAATAATAATAAAAATAATATTAAAATTTAATAATATAGTAAAAAGTTTATTATTAAATTATTATATCGGGTTTATTTTTAAATTATTAATTTATCGTTTTTTATAAGGCGCCGATAAAAAAATCCGTAATTAATTTAATTTATTTTTACGTATACGGAAATTTCGGAACGGCGGTACCGGCCCGTTTTAATTTTTCCGGTTACGTCGTAAATAACGTATAACGTATTATTTTGCAAAAATCGTTAAAATTCGATAATTAAAACTTTACGATAAAAAAATTAATAACGTTAAATAAATTAAAATTTTTTTATTATTTCCGGAAACCGTTTTTTATATATAAATAATTACGACGTATATAATATATATTTAATATACGTACATAAAGAAAATAAATAATAATAAAAATAAAAATAATTACGTAATTATAAATATTAATAATAAGAAAATAATATAAGAAAAAATAATAATAATATAACGTTAATATAAAAATAAATAAATAAAACGAATAAATAAATAAAAAATTAAAAAAAATAAAATTTTAAATAATAATAATAATAAATAAAAAAAATTTTATCGGAATTATTAATATTTTAATATAATAATATTATCGTTTAAATATTTAAATATTTATTTAATTAATTAAATAATACGTTATATAATATTTTATATACGATACGTATATTTATATTTTTATTTAATTAAAATAACTTTACCGTTATTAATATTATAATAAATATTATTATTTTTATTACGATTTTTTTAACGTATATATTATTTTTATATTTTAAATTTGTTACGATAAAACGCCCGCGTAAATATTATTTTTAAAAAAAGCGATTCGTTATTAATCGAAATTATATAAAATAAACGCGGTTATGATAATAGGAAAATTACGCCGTTATTTTTATTATTATTATTTTTTTTTTTTTAACGAAACCGGCATTATTTTTAATATATACCGTATCGTAATAACGGTAACGGTAAAGGTAATTTTCGTTTTAAAACGTTTCGTTAACGTTATAATTTTTATTTTTTATTTTTTTAATTTTTCAAAGTATTATTAATAATACCGATTATTTTAATTCATTTTAACCGTTTAATATTTCCTTATTTATTAAATTTTATCGGTTTTATTAACTTAATATTTCGAATTATATAACGAATTCCGTTTTAAAATTAATTATAAATGAATTAATATTTTCGTTATTATTATAAATATTTACGCCTTTTTTTATAAAAATATTGCCGTTTATAAAAACGTTATTTTTTATAAAAACGTTACCGTTATTCCGGTCTTTTATTTTTTTTTATTTTTTTTTTACCGTAATTAATATTAATTAATTACGCCGGGTTTCGATATTTATATAACCGGATATACGGTATATTCGAAAATAAAGGTAGCGAAAAAACGGCGTTTTTACCGTTACAGTTTTTATTAATTCGAAATTTAATTTAACGGTATAAATTTAATACCGAAAAATAAAAAAACAAATTTAAAATTTAATTTTTTACCTTAAAGATTTTAAACGATTTCGTACGTTTAATATTTATTAATATTTAAAAAAAAAACGATAAATTATCGGCAAACCGGAAAAATAATAATAACGATAATAACGATAATATATCGGATTATTTTAATATTATTATCGTTATATTTTCGGATTTAGTATTATTATTATTTATAATATCGTTATTCGTACCGGTTTTTATAATACCCGAAATTACGGCGGCCGAATTTGTAACGGTAACGATAATATTATTTTTTATATTACCGCCAGCATTATTTACGGTAATAATAATACCGGTATTAAAAATACCGCCAGTTTTTAATTTATTATACGTTTATTTAATTAAAATTTAAAAAACGTTACCGGGTTATTTCCGATTTGTTTATCGTTAATTATAAGCGGTAAATATTTATTATTAACGTTACGTAAATTACCGTATTAACGTTTAATATTATTTTTTTCGAAATATTACATTAATATTATAAAACCGTTTTTTAAACGAATTATAAAACGATTATTAATTATTACCGTTATTTTCGAACCGGTACGATATATTTTATCCGATTATTTTATAATTATAACGTAATATAATAACGGTATTAAAAAATAATAAATACGATAATATCGTAAAAAACGATTTAAATAAGCCGGTTTTTTTATTATTGGAATTACCGTTATCGCTTATTTTTAATACCGGTTATATCGGTTTTCGTACGTATTTCGATTTTTTAAATTATTAATAAACGTTCGAAAATAATAATAAAAATAATATATTTTTTCGGTTTTATCCGGAAATATATTACGATTAAACGTTAAATAACGTACGGTCGTTTTTCGTATCGTACGACGTAAATAATATTTATGGATTTGCGTTATTTTTTACTGTTATAAAATAAAATATCCGTTAATTTCCGTTTATAAATATTATTAAAAATATTATTATTAACGTATATTTCGGTATACCGATATTTTCGTTATTATATAATACGGATAAATAATAACGGTTAATACCGTTATATTTAATTTCGTATTACGTATTTAATTAAATTAATAATTAAGATTTTATATTATTATTTATCGTTTTTTTCCGATTATATAAATATTTTATTAAGTACGTAAGAAATATTACTGCCGTTACCGCCGTTTACGAAATATTATTAGTTAATTATCGGAATAAATAAAAAATAAAAAATATTACGGTAATAAAAAACGCGGGTTTTTTTAATATCGTAACGGACGAAAAAAACGATACGTACATAAACTAATTTCGTATTTATTTAAATTAAAATAATAAACGTAATACGGTAATTTTTTTATTTTTTTATTAAATTACGTTATAAACCGATATAATATTATTATCCGTTATTTATAAAACGGTAATAATAATAAAAAACGAAAATATTATTATATACGATAAAAATCGTAACGCGGTTTCGGATTTTAATATTTTTTAATATTCTTTTTTTATATATTACCGTTATTTATTATATTAATATTTTACGGAAAACCGTTATTATTAATTAATAAAAAAAAATCGAAATAATAAAACGTTATATTTATATTAAATTTGCGATATTTTATTCGATTTACGTTAATTTTATATTACCGTATTCGGAAAAACCCGGAATATATTATATTCCGTAATTTCGTTTTATTTTTCGTTACAAAAAATATTAAATTAAAATTTATATATAATACTATCGCGTAAAATAACGGATTTTTTAAATACGCCGATAATTTTTTAAAATAATAACGGAAATAATTCGATTCGGATTTTTATAACGTTAAAACCGTATAAATAAATATCGGTAAGTAAATAACGTTATACGATATCGTTTTTCCGTATACGGAAAATTTGCCGGCAAATTTCCGAACCGAAATTTTTTTTTAACGGAAATATTATTTGTAATATATTATCAAACCCCGAAAACGGTAATTATAAACGTATAACGAAAAATTTAAACGGATAACGGTAATAAATACCGAAAACGTTAATAATAAAAATAAAAACGAAAACAAAAATAACGGTAATAATAATAATAATAACGGTAATAATGATAATAATATACGGCGCCGGTAATTTTAAAAATACGTTATTTTAAATATAATATAATATTTTTAAATTATAATAAATAACGTTAACGGCGTTACGGTTATTTTCGTTTCCGGTAATTACGAAATTAAAAAAAAGTTAATATATTTATAATTATATAATTTAATTAAAATTTCGTTCGATACGTAAAAATATTATATATTTTATTAATTATTTTACGAAAATTTTATTTTTAAAATTTTATGTTAACGATAATTATATTAAAATAAGTAAGTAATAATAATTAATTAAGTAATAATATAAAACGTTTATATTTACGGTAAAAAACGTATATTTTTAAATTTTAATAAATTATTTTTATTTTTTTATAATATATAAAACGAAAACCGTATAACGTTAAAATTATTATTAAAAATTCGCCGGAATTAAAATAACGTAAATACGGGGCCGGAAAACGTTATAAAGGTATGAACGTTTATCGAAATCCGGCGATTTCTCGTAAACGCGGATAATATTATTATATAAATTATTATTTCGCAACCCCGGATTATATTATTATAATAAGTAAAAAAAGTAATAAATTTTGGCCGTTTTTTACTTACGGAAAACGATAACGCCGTAATTTTTTTTTAATATTCGGTATTAGCGGTTAATATTGCCGTTTTTTTTACCGTATAATTTAACCATTATTATTTTTTTTTCGAATATACTTTAAATTAAATCGATATTATATATTTATTTACCGCATTAATTTTTATAATTATTATTTTACGGAATTTATTTTATTATTATAATAATAATTTTTTATAAAACGAATTATTATTATATAAAAAAAATTAAATCTAATTTAAATAAATACTTAATAATTAAAAAAATAACGGTAATAACGTTATAATTATTATAAAAAACGCCAAATCGTTATCCGTTACTTACGATTAAAGAAAAAAGTAAAATAATAATAATTTCCGTGACCGGATTTAAGATATTAAAAGCGAAAAAGGCCGTACCGGAAAAATAAAGATATAACGGGTTTTCGATACCGGCGACGGCGATAATAACGGTAATAAAAACGACGGCAATAAAATACGATTTATAAAATAAATAAATTTCGGAATAAACGATTTTATATAGTAATATAAATTCGTTTAATAACGGTTCGGAATTTTCCGTTAAAAATATTAATATTTTATTAATAAAATTTATTCGAAATTTTTCGTAAAAATTTTTTTTTTATAAATAATACTGCCGGTAATAACGTACCGTTAAGTAAATCCGCGATAATACGATATATATAGTTTAAATATTATAATAATTTTTTCGGTTTTAATTTAGATTATCGGAAAAAAAAGTAAAAATTAAAATATAATTAAAATATTTTTATTATTTTATTATTCGTTAAATTAATTTTAACGTTTAAGGAAAATTATACGAAAAAAATAAACGGTATTTTAAATTATTAAACGATATTACCGTCGTTTTTCCGCCCGGGAATTTACTGATATTTTATTATAATACGATAAAAAATTTATTTTTTAATTACGATACGTTTATTATAAAAAAGTTATTACCGTTATATTTAATTACCGAAAATTATATACGAAACGATAAAATATTATTAAATATAATACGGTATTTATTTGGTTAAAATAATAAAAAATAATAACGTAAATAAATTATTATTAAATATTATAATTTTACGTAACGGATTTATTACGTTATTAAATAATCCGTATTAAATTATATAATAAATAAATAATTTAATAATTTATATTATATTATATTATTAACGTATTAAACTTTACCGTATTTTACCGTTATTAATTTATTTATTATTATAAAATTAATTAATAACGAAAATATATAATGATATATTATATAAATATTAATTATAATATATTAATAATTAAAAAATCCGGATAAAATAAAAAATTAATACGTTTCGTTCCGTAAATTAAAAAAAATTTACGTAAAAAATATTACGAATCGGTATTATAATATTAATAAAAAATCGAAATTAATATTTTTTCGTTAATAATTATTAAGATACGTATTTAAATATATATTGAACGGAAACGGAAATAACGATATTATCGTAAGTAATAACCGCGATATTATTTATATTTTTAAAAAAACCCGAAATAATAAAAATATAAATAAGTTAAAAAATTAATTAACGATAAAACGAATATTATTAAAATATAAAAATTATAATAAATTAATATTAATAATAAAAATAAAAACGTTACCGTAATTACGATATAATAAAATAATAATTAAAAAAATAATTAATAAATTAAAGAAATAATTCGAAAAGAAAATTTTTAATATATAATAAATAATAAAAAAATAATAATAAAACGAAATAAAATTTTTATTAAAAAAAATCTTAATTAAAAAATTTAATTTTATATTTTACGTTAAAATTTTAAAACAAAAATCGCGGATATAATTATTATTACGCGGTTCCGTAAAATTAACGTTTTTTTTTTATAATAATAAAAAAAATAATTTAAGTAAAATTCGAATTTAACGTTTTTAAAATTTATTAAATATTAACGTTCGATTATTAAATTATTAAGTTAATAAAAATAAAGGAATTTATTATTAACATAATATTTAAAAAATATTTTAAATATTATTCCGAAACGAAATTTTGTAAATTTCCGTTTAATTTATAAAAAAAGTTTATATACGGTAAAAAGGTAAGTTACCGGTTATAAAAAAAAAGTATATTACGTTTACGTACGGCATTTTAATCGCGTTGTTTAAACCGGATAATTAAATAATGCGATACGGCAAACGCGATTTTATCGTTAGCAAATTCGTATAACGGTTAAAAAGTTAATTTTTTTGCGATAAAAATTATCGGAGATAAGCAATTAATAAGGGGAAAATTTGGCCGCGTTAAATAAAGCCGTTCAAAAACGTATAAGCCGGTAATAGGTTTTTAAAAAGATTTCCGGTTTAACGGCGGATTAACGTTTTTTTCGTTTTTTTTTTTTTCCTTGGATAATTCGGACGTATATTAATATTACGTTTATATCGTAAGAAAAAAAAATTAAGGAAATATATCGTACGATATCCGGCCGTTCGTTTTTTTGCCAGCGTATAACGTCGTTATATATACGGAATGCCGTTTCGGTTACGTTAGTAATAAGGTCGAAATTTATTTAAATATGGCCGAATACGTACGGAAGGGCGCGCCGGAGAAACGCGGTATCGGCGATAGGATACGACGTTTGGCGGGCGTATTTTTTATTTAGGCGTAATTACGCGGGTTACGATTTCCGGATTTGGAGGCCGCGGTTAACCCGTATTTTCGGGCGGCCGAAATGAGCGGGTTTACGTATTGGCAGTATTTATACGTTTACCGGGCGGACCGTTAAATAAAAAAATATTATCGTACGGAATATGGTTAAGTAAATCCGCGTAATAAAAGGCGGAAACGGGCGCGGGTAATAAAAGTGGGCGTACGCGGCGACGGTGGCGGCGGCGGTAGTAAAAAAAACTTGCCGTAACGTATAAACGTACGTTATTAAAGGTTTTTTCGTAATCGCGCGGTAAGCGGTTAATTCGAAATTAAATAAGGGCGGTAAAAAAAAGGAATAACGATAATAACGACGGCGGTAACGGTAAAAGGAATAGTTACGGGGGCCGCCGATAATAATTAAAAACTAATATTAATAACGTACGACAATAATTTAACGGCGGAAAAAAAAAAGCGGCGGCGAACGGCGGACGGCGCCGGCGGTATTAACGTCGAATTAACTTAAATTAAAAAAATAAATTAAGCGAAATATTTCGAAAAAAAAGATTTTATCGAATTATACGAAACCGGTATAAGCTTAATACTTAGCGCGATTCGGGTAAAATTACAAAACGTAACGGCGAAAAAAAAAATAATAATAATTAACGCGGTTAGGCGAAAATTTCGATTACGAAATAATAAAATACGTTAAACGGTTTAAAATAATATTATACGAAACGTTACGGTAATTTATTAATATTAATTTAAATAAACTGATAAAATAATTATTTAATACGAAAAATTAAGTTAATTTAATAAATTAATATCGAACGTATTAAATATAATATTTATATTATTACGTACGGATATAATAATTAAATTAAAGTAAAACGGGAACGTGATATAACGTAAGATTTTTTAATACGTAATAAACGGCGTTTAACGACGTAACGCGATTATTCGACGTTAATTTAAATTTAAATTCGGATAAAAATTTAGGCGGTAAAAATCCGGTGGGCGCCGGTAATACGCGTACGGAAAAAAAAACGTTTAATAAATTAATCTTTTAATTTTATATTTATTTATTAAAATAAAAAGTAATTTTCCGGATATATAATAATTTATTATTATATTTTGCCGCCGTATTAAAAATTGACGGTATCCGATATTTATAAAAATTAATGAAAAATTATACAAATTAATTAATAAATATTATATAATACGGTTAATTTTTAATATTCGAATATATTTTTAAAAGTTAATTAAATAATCCGGATAAATTTAATAATATAAATATTAACGTTATTAAATAATTTAAAAATAAATACCGGCGATAATTAACGGATAAGTTAAATATATTATTTAATACGATAATTTGTTAAATATTATATAAAAAAAATAGTCTTAAAAAAACGATATAACGCGAATTATATAAGAAAAAAACGGCGAAATATTATAATATTTAAAGTAATAAATTAAATTACGGAAATTTCGAAATATAATATAAATAAATATACGAAAAACGGAAAATTTATTTAATAAATTATTTTTTAATAATTAAATTAACATATAGGTATTAATTAATATAATATGGTTTATCGATAATATAATATATAAAAATCCGAAACGGTTATTTGTAATAAATAATAAAAATAAATAATTATAACCAAAATAATAATAAATAATCGAATTAATACGTAATACGTTATAAAATATACGAATAAGTTGTTAATATTATAATTACGTAACGAAATATTTAATATAATTATAAAATTTTAAATAAAGTTATTTAATTAATATATATATTTAAAAAAATTAATTAAAACCTAAATTAAAAATTATAACGATATAATATTATAATACGTAATAATTATTTCGGAACGTATTTATTTTTGATAAATTAATATTATTAATAATGAACCGCGATAAAAATAAAGCGATTTAAGGTATTAGCCGTAAAATAACGCGATTTTTGTTAAAATACGTAAATAAAATAATAATTACGTACGTAATTTAGTTATTATCGTTTAAAAAAATATTAATAACGCGGCCCGAAACGGCGGTAACGGAAAACGTAAAAGTACGAAATTTATTAATATTAACGTTAATGTTATTAAACAAATAATTATAAAAAACGGGCGAAAAAGTTGTTAAAATATAACGGAATTAAATAAATAATTAATATTAACGATAGGCCGGTACGTCGGCGTATAATTAATAATAACGGATTATTGGTACGTCGTTATTAAATTAGGTTATAAAATTTGTGGTTTGGTTTTACGGTAATTTAAGGTTAATATGGGCGTGGACGATGATAGCGGTAGTGGCGGCGGTGGCGGGTAGGTAGCGGATGGCGAGGTAAGGGGCGCCGGGTAAGAAAATACGGCAATTAATGAGGTGAAAAAATAACGTAAAATAAAATATATTTAAAATTTATAAGTAACGTATGGTAACGCGATAATATAATAATATTATGCGTTAAATATCCGGTTTTTCGGGTAATTATAATCGTAAATAATTATTAATTATCGGAAAATTAACCGGTTTTGGTATTAGTATTTAAACTTTAACGGCGCGCGGCCGCCGGCGTTTTTATTACGTAGTAGGGGCGAAACGGGGTTTCGAAAAAGGTAGGTTACCGGGGCGGCGAGCGATAACGGCGACGGTTAGGGCGGCGACGGTACGGGTGGGCAAAACGATAGCAGCCGATATAAAAAAAAAAGAAAAACGGCGGCAGCCGGGCTGGTAGGCGGGGGCGGTGAGGGCGACGACGAGGGCAAGGGCGAGGGCGAGGGCGAAGGCGAGGGCGGTAACGGCGAGGGCGAGGATGAGAACGGGGACTGGGTCAACGTCGAGGTTAGGTTTCGTAAGTTATTTGGGTAAGGCGTCCGTTAATAATTAAGCGAGTAACAGAATAATATGGTTAAAATTATGGCGTTACGGAATAAGTAAATATTAATTATAACGTTATTAATAAGTAAGAGGAAAAGTATTTTTTTTTATATTATTAATAACGGTAAAAAAACTAGGTATAATAATAATAATATTATTATTTATTACGTTAATAAACGATTTTGTCGAACGAATTTAAACGTTTAATATTAATTACGTCCGGTAATAACCGGTAACGCGTATAGGCCGGGACGAACCGTTACGGAAAATATAATTATTAATAATTAATACGGATTTAGCTGGTAATAATAAATTTATAATATATATTAACGGGTTACGGGCGTAAAAGTTATTACGATATATTTTCGTTAATAAATATTATATGATTATTATAAATACTAATTATTAAACGTAATTAATAAAGTTAAAAAAATTATATTATTTCGACCGGCCGGTAATATTATTAACGGTAACGTTATTAATATAGCTAAAAAAGTAATTTTGGTAAAAAATGATAACGGCAAACGTTAATATAATACGGGCGGTAACGGCGAAATGAAATATCCGGTATTAAGTTATAACGGTAAAACCGGGCAAAATAACGGTCGAAAACGAAATAATATAAATAACGTTACGGTTAAAAAAAAAATAAAAAATTAAAAAAAAAAATATAATATATTACCGTAATAAAGAAATTTATAAAATATTAACGATTTGGTTAAAATGCGATTTTTATTATAACGGCATAATAAATAAAAATAAGTAACGATAAGTATTATAATAATAATAAAAAAAAAGGGAAAAAAAAAAAGGGAAAAATAATAAATAACAGTAATAATAAGGTTAAAAATAAATATTAATATTAAAAATATCGTAACGGTAATATATATAAAATAATTATATAAATTTGTAAATTTCGTATAATAAATAAAATATAGTAAATAACAAAACGGTAAAATAATAAAATTAGTAATTATAACGAATAATAAGGTAATATAATACGATTAATAAAAAAGCAATACGAAATAATAAAACCGGTAAACGATAAAATAATTTATAACGAATATAAATTACTAATAAATAACGTTAAAAACGTTTATAAATAAGCGGGGGCGGGATTATACGGAAATTAATAATAAACGTTACGACCGTTATAACGGTAATAATAATAATAATAACGACGACGATAACGATAACGATAACGATAACGATAACGATAACGATAACAATAACGGCGATAACGGCGATAACGGTAATAACGGCGCGAAAATGGGAAACCCGGAACCGGAATGGCGAAATCGGTTAAAAAAATAATAAAAAAAAATAATAAAAAATATAAGTAATGTAAAATTAATTATAAAAGATAAAAAGTTATTACGGCGTATGTTATGTTAAATAGTAATAATACGGGCGGCGGAAAAATTAATAATTTAAATATTAATACGTAATAAAAAATTACCGTACGTTAAAAAATGAAAAATATCGAACGTAATGGTAAAAGGTATAATTTGCGGATTATAACTATGATTAGGGTTATAAATTACCGTAAGGATAATATAAAGCGGTAAGGGTTAAAGGCGAAAATAAAGGCGACGGCGGCGGTAATAATAACGGTTTAAATGGAAAAAAGGAAAAAAAAGGTTACGAAAAAACGGATTAGGTATTACGAATGGCGATATTAACGGGTTATAACGAAACGTTACGAAAGTAAATACGGTCGGAATTTAAAATAGATATAAAAACGTTAGCGAAATATATAAATTAAATAAAATAACGATAACGGGCATATAAATTAAAAATAACGAATAAATTCGCGGTATAGAATTTAATCGTAAAACGTATGGCGGATATTATTATATAAATAAGGAAATAAAGAAAAAAAAGAAGCAAAAACTAAAAAAAATTAAAAAATAAACAAATAAAAAAAAAAGGGGGCAGGTTTTAAAATTTTTTTCCCGGTTTTTTAATCCGTAAAAAATACGAAATTAATCCGTCGAAAATAAAAAAAAATACGGAAAATAATAAATAATAAAAAATAACGATAAATAATAATAAATAAGAACATATTATATAAATAAATTATTTATTTTTAAATATTTCGTAATAATAAATTTAAATAAAATAATTATTATAAAAAAAATTAATTTAAATTAATTAAATTTTTTATCGTTAAATATTTTTATAATTTGTTTTATAAATACGTATATTATATCCGGGTTTATCGTAAATATTATATTTCCGTTTTTTCGTTTAAATTTTGTTATAATAATTAATTTTAAATTTTTTTAACCGTAATTATTTAGTATAAAAACTTTTTTTTATTATTTTTATAATTTATTATTTTTATAATTTTTTTTTTAAAAAAAATATATATTTTAAATTTTACGGCGTTTATTAACAACGTAATTTGTTTTACGAAAATAACCGTATTTTTTTTTAAAAAAAAACATATTTTTTTATAAAAATATTAAATTATTTTTATCGGTAAATTATTTTAATAATATTTTTAAAAATTTTCGTAAATATAATAATAATAAAATTAATAAAAATAAATAAAAAAATAATTAATATAAATATAATTTAAATTTTTAATTTGGAAAAAAAATAATTAAAATCGAATAAAATAAATTTTATTTGGGCGAATTTAAGTTTATTATTATTAATTATTATAATAATTTTAAATACGGAATAAAAATTAATATTAAAATTTTTTTTAATAATATAAATAACATAATATCGTATAAAGTTTTTAATAAATAATAAATAAATACGTTTTAATACGAAAAATTAAAATACGTTAAAAAATTAAAATTAATAAAAAAAATAAATAAATATATAAAAAATAATAATATTATTAATTTTATAATAATTTTCGTAATTATTAAAAATAAAAAAATATTATAAATTTTTCGTATATATTTTAATATATTTATCGAAATAATTAATTAAAATTAAAATTAAATTATTTATTATTAAATTATTTTTATTTATAATAATTTTTTAATTAATTAAAAATAAATTATTAATGAAAAAAAAATTAAATTATTTTTTTATAAAAATAATAAATAAAAATAAAATTTTAAATTAAAAATTAATAATTTATATTATTACAAATTATTTCCGATTATTTTATTAAATTTATTTAAGTTTTTTATAATTTTTAATATTAAAAATAATTATGCCGATTATTATAAAAAGGCCGGTATATTACAATAAATATACGAATACCTAAACAAAACGTATTACGTTATTACAGATTATCGGCATAATTCCGGTAAATTACCTCCCTTTACTTTTTTAATATTAATACCGGTACCGGTATTAATATTAGCATTAATATTAATACTAATACTAATATTAGTACTAATATTAGCACTAATATTAATACTAATACTAATATTAATATTAATATTAATATTAATGTTAATACTAATATTAATACTAATATTAATATTAATATTAATACCGGTACCGGTACCGGCATCGTACGAAATATTAATAATAACGATAATAAACTTATTTTTATAATTTTTAAAATTATTTCGGTTTCGCCGATACGCATTTTATTAACGCCGCAAACGCCTTAACTTAATATAACTTAATACGTATTTTATATTATACCGAATCCCTTATCTTGCGGTATTATTATATATAGCTTTATAATTATTAAAAAACCGTAAACGCGTTTTATTTTTTTTAAAACGTTACTTCCGTCGAATAACGGTAAATCCGGAATCGGTTCGTTACGGATACGGGCGAAAATTACGACAAACTTTATATTTTTCTTCAAACATAATTCCTTAAACGTTACGGCAAAAACGATTAATACGTAATAATACAAAACGGTATTAACCGTATTACCGCTAATGCCGGTACCCGTACCGTTACCCGTACCGTTAACCGTAACGGTATTATTTCTTTTATTTTACCGTAAACCCCTTAAATTTCGCGTATTAAACGTTCGAATCTTTAAATTAAAAATAACCCCCTTCCGGGTAACCGCGAACGGCTTATCCCTTACGACGATTCGGATAATCCCGGTTATTACGACGTCGGTAATAACGGTAATACCGACGAATTTATATTCGAAACGGACGCGAAAAGTTACCGTACCAACTTCGGCCTCTAACCTAACGCCGGTACCGGCTTTAACAATAACGGCGGTAATAGCAACGGTAACAATAACGGTAACAATAATAATACCGGTATTCGTAACCGTAACGGCAGTAATAACGCTTTCCGTAACCGTAAAACTATCGCAAATTCGCGTAATTTCATAAGCTTTACTTATAACGATCGTTCCGTCGGGTTTAATAAATAATTTAATTACCTAACGCTTAAATCATACGTTACCGGCGTCCGGGTTTTCATAAATTAATTACGTAAGTAACTAAAAAATTTCGGCCATTATAATATCCGCTAACTCGATAATATACAAAACGACTAACGGCAAACGGTAATAATTATTATTAATAACGCCGGGTAACTAATTATACGTATCCGGCGCGAAAATATAACCGGTATTTACGCCGCCTTTATAAATATTAACCCAGGCCACGGTTTCGACGTCCAAAAACGATATTATTACCGCCCGTTCGAAAATATTACGGTTAACTTTTAGGATTTTTTCGTAACGCCCGATTTCGCGGGATTTAATTACGAAAAGTTCCGCGCCGAAATTATCCGTTTTTCGCGGTTATCGTCGGACCTACATATACGTAACGCCTAAATCGCTAGCCCGCTTTTTTAAACCGTTTAAATAATAACGTTAATAACGGAAATATTAATACAAAAAATAAAAGAAAAATAAACGAATCGAAAAATTAAAAAAAAAGAAAAAAAAGCTTATTTAAGTTTTTTTTTATTTAACTTAAAAAAAAAGTCGGTAATAATTATGTTACTTAAAAATAAAAAGCGAAACGAAACCGTACGGAAATTCGTTTTAATCGCGATTAAAAAAAGGTACCTAGCGTTAAATTTATTTTATAATTAATTCGCAAACGTATTTACCCGTTTTAAAAAGTAACGACCCGTTTAATAAATAATAATAATAACGGTAATAACAAAAATAATAATACGTAACCTAATAATATTTGCAATAACGCAAAAATAATAACGAAAAAAATAAATAAATAATAAAACGACGTTATTTATATTAAGCTTTAAAACGGATTATCTTAACCCGGTAGCAAACGTTATAACTAACGCGGCCTAAATTTAACGGCAATAATACGCGATAACGAATAATCGCTAACCGTTCCGAACCCTTATAACCGATACCCCTTTTACCTTACCGCCCGTTACCGCTTATTTTTACTACCCCGCAATTTTCCTTTTAAACGTTTAACGGAGACGTCGCCCGTACCTTTGCTACCACCGCTTACGTTCTTACCACTACCGCTTACGTCTTTACCACCGCCCTTACGCGCTACCGGCGTCGGCACCCATACGACGGCAACGCCCTAACCCCCCCCCCTGTTATAAGTTTTAACGCCTAATTTCCCGCCGGATTTAATTATAAGATATATCGTTAAAAAAAAGAAAATAAACGATATACTTATACGGAACGGACGAAATACCTTTTAAGCGGTAACCCGGTAATACCGGTTGCCCGAACATATTATATGCGCGAAAACGGATATATACGTAACCGGTAACATTAACGGTACCGAAAATAACCTAACGATAATCGTAATCGGTAATAACATTTCCGGCGGTAAGGTTTAATTAGCGCGTATGTTAATTTAATAAAACGCTTTTGCTAACCGTAAAAATACCCGCCGCCAAAAATCGGGCGCGGATAACATTAACGCCCGTATTACGGTATACGCCGGCTTTTTTTTTTTTTCGGCGGTAACGCGGTAATAGTAAAAAAAATATTACCGTTATTATCGTCGTCGTTTTCGTTGTTATTATTGTTATTATCGTTAACGTTATCGTTATCGGTATTATTGTTATTATCGTTATTATTATCGTTATCGTTATTGCCGTTACCGTCGCTTTTGCCGTTATTTTCGTTACCGTTACCGTTACCGTTACCATTATTATTACCGTTTTTTTTATCGTTATTATTATTATTATTTTCGTTATCGGCATTACCTTAAAAAGGCGGCGTTAAAATTAAGCGGTCGCCGGTATTTTTATTACCGCGGTTATTATCGGAAATGGTAAAAACGGTAACGTTAATATAATCGAAACCGGTATAACGTAATACGGGCGAAAAATTCGGTTACGGTTACGGTTACGATTACGGTTATTACGATTAAAATAACGTTACGCCGTTATTATAATAATTTTATTACGCTTTCGGTAACGTTACCGCCCCGATAATAACGATAACCGGCGGATCGAAAATTATATATTCCTAATATTTCCTTTTTAACGTTTACGTACGACGGTAACGGAAATAATATTAAAATTTAATAATATCGTAAAAAATTTATTATTAAATTACCGTATTAAGCTTATCCTTAAGTTACTAATTTACCGTTTCTTACGGAACGCCGGTAAAAAAATTTACGGTTAATTTAATTTACTTTTACGTATACGGAAATTTCGGAACGGCGGCGCCGGCCCGCCTTAATTTTTCCGGTTACGTCGCGAATAACGCATAACGTACCGTTTTGCAAAAGTCGCCGGGGTCCGGCGATTAAAACCTTACGACGGGAAAACCAATAACGTCGAATAGATTAAAATCTTTTTATTATTTCCGGAAATTATTTTCTATATATAAATAATTACGACATATATAATATATATTTAACGTATATAAATAAAATAAATAAATAATAATTAAAGTAAAAACAATTACGTAATTACGGATATTAACGATACGACGATAATACGAAAAAAAATAATAACGATACGACGTTAACGTTAAAAATAAATAAGTAAAACAAATAAATAAAAGAAAAAGTAAAAAAAGTAAAATTTTAAGTAATAATAACGGCAAATAAAGAAAATTATGTTAAAATAATTAATATTATAATATAAAAATAATATTATTTAAATTTTAAAATATTTATTTAATTAATTAAATAATACGTTATACGATATTTTATATACGGTTCGTATATTTATGCTTTTACCGAATTAAAATGATTTTACCGTTATTAATATTATAATAAACGTTATTACTTTTATTACGGCTTTTTTAACGTATTTTTTATTTTTACGTTTTAAATTTATTACGATAAAACGCTTACGTAAATATTATTCCCAAAAAAAATAATTTGCCACTTATTGAAATTTTACGAAATAATTACGGTTACGGTAACAAAATAATTACGTTATTATTTTCCTTATTATTACTTACCTTTCCTCGTTTTTGGCGAAACCGGCGTTATCGTTAATATATACCGTACCGTAATAATAACGACGGTAAAAATAATTTTCGTTCTAAAACATTTTATTAATTTCGTAACTTTTATTTACCGTTTTTTTAACCTTTTAAAATATTATTAATAATACTAATTATTTTAGTTAATTTTAACTGTTTAATATTTACTTACTTATTAAATTTTATCGGCTTTATTTATTTAACGTTTCGAATTATATAACGAATCCCGCCTTAAAATTAATTATAAACGAATTGACGTTTTCGTTATTATTATAAACGCTTACGCCGTTTTTTATAAAAACGCCGCCGTTTATAAAAACGCCGCCGCTTATAAAAACGCCGTTTCCTATAAGGACGTTATCGTTATCCCGGTCCTTTATTTTTTCGCCTTTTCCCCCGCCGGAACCGATATTAACTAACCATACCGGATTTCGACGTTTACATAACTAAACGTACGGTATATCCGAAAATAAAAGTAACGAAAAAGCGGTATCTTTATCGTTACCGCTTTTACTAACCCAAAACCTAATTTAACGGTACGAACCTAATACCGAAAAATAAAAAAATAAATTCGAAACCTAATTTTTTACTTTGGAAATTTTAAACGATTTCGTATATTCGGCATCCGTTAATACCTAATAAAAAAACGATAAATTATTAATAAACCGAAAAAATAATAATAACGTTATTATTATTAATAATAACGACGATAACGATAATACGTCGAATTATTCCAATATTACCGCCGTTATATTTTTAAACCCGGTATCGTTATTATTCGCAATATCGCCGCCCGTACCGGTTTTTATAATACCCGAAATTACGGCAGCCGAATTTATAACGGTAACGGCAGTACCGCCCTCCGTATTACCGCCGGCACCGCTTATAACAACGGTAATACCGGTATTAATAACGCCGCCGGTTTTTAACCCGTTACACCTTTACCTAATTAAAATTTAAAAAACGTTATCGAATTATTTTCGAACCGCTTACCGTCGGCTACAAACGGCAAACGTTTACTATTAACGTTACGTTAATCGCCGTATTAACGTCCGATATTATTTTTTCTAAAACATTATCTTAATATTATAAAGCCGCTTTTTAAACGAACCATAAAACGGTTACTATTTACCGCCTATATTTCCGAACCGGTACGATATATTTCGTCCAATTATTTTATAATTACGGCGTAATATGGCAAGGGTAGCGTTAAAAAATAACAAATACGATAACGATAATAACAATAATAATAACGACGTTATAAAAAACGATTTAAATAAATTAATTTCTTTATTATCAAAGCCGTCGTTACCGTCCGTTTTCGATACCGGCCGTATCGGTTTCCGTACATATCCTAACTTTTTAAACTATTAACAAATATTTAAAAATAACGGCGAAAATAACGTACCCCCCCGTTTTTACCCGGAAATATATTACAACCAAACGTCAGATAACGTACGGCCGTTTTTTATATCGTACGATGTAGATAACGTTTACGGATTCGCGTTATTTTTCGCCGTTACGAAATAAAATATCCGTTAATTTCCGTTTATAAATACCTTTAAAAATATTATTATTAACGTATATTTCGGTATACCGGTATCTCCATTTTTACGTGATACGGATAAGTAATAACGGCCGGTACCGTTATACCTAATCCCGTATTACGTATTCGGCCAAATTAATAATTAAGATTTTATATTACTTTTTATCGTTTTTCCCCGGTTATATAAATATCCCATCGGATATAAAAAAAACGCCACCGCCGTAACCCGCGAAACGCCGCCGGCCGGTTATTAAAAAAACAGGATATCAAAAATTTCGTAACGGTAAAAAATATGGGCCCCCCCGGTATCGCGACGGACGAAAAAAATAACGCGTACGCGAACCGGCCCCGTATCCACCCGGACCGGAATAATAAACGCGGTATGGAAAATTTTTTATTTTTCGATTAAATTATGTTATAAACCGACGTAATATTATTACCCGTTATTTACGAAGCGATAACGGTAATAACGGCGGAAAACGGGAATATTATATACGATAAAAATAATAGCGTAATTTCGAATTTTAACGTTTTTTAATATTTTTTTTTTATACGTTACCGCCGTTTACCTTATTAACGCCTTACGGGAAACCGTTATTACCGGCCGATAAAAAAAACCGAAAAAATAAAACGTTACGTTTATGTTAAATTCGCGATATTTCGTTCGGTTTACGCTAATTTTACGCCGCCGCGTTTGGGAAAACCCGGAATATATTATGTTTTACGATTTTGTTTTATTTTTCGTTACGAAAAATATTAAGTTAAAATTTATACGTAACGGTATTACGTAAAATAACGGATTCCTTAAATGCGCCGACGATTTTTTAAAATAATAACGGAAATAATTTAATCCGGATTTTTACGACGTTAAAATCGTATAAATAAATATCGGTAAATAAGTAACGTTACGTAATATCGCTTTTTTTTATACGGAAAATCTACCGGTAGGTTTCCGAACCGAAATTTTCTTTTAACGGGAATATTATTTATAACATATCGTCGAATCCCGGAAACGGTAGTTATAAACGTATAACGAAAAAACCAGGTAAGTAATAACGGTAAACATTAAAAACGTTAATAATAACAAAAACGAAAGCGAAAACGAAAACGAAAACAAAAACGAAAACAAAAATGAAAACGAAAATAACGGTAATAATAATAATAATAACGATAACGGCGGTAATAATAATAACGGTAATAATAATAACAGTAATAACGATAACGGTATACGGTATTAATAATTTCGGGGATACGCCTTTTTAAATATAATATAGTACTTTTAGGTTATAATAAATAACGTTAACGGCGTTATAATTATTTCCGTTTTTAACGGTTATAAAATTAAAAAAAATTAATATATTTATAATTATATAACTTAATTAAAGTTTCGTTTAACGCGTAAAAGTATTATATATTTCGTTAACCGTTTTACGAAAATTTTGTTTTCGATTTTTTATATTAACGGTAATTATATTAAAACGGATAAGCGACGATAATTAATTAAGTAATAACGTAAAATATTTATATTTACGGCAAAAAACGTATATTTTTAAACCTTAACGAATTATTTTTATTTTTCCGTAATATACGAAACGAAAATCGTATAACGTTAAAATTATTATTAAAAATCTGCCGGGATTAGGATAATATCGACGTAGGGCCGGAAAACGTTATAAAAATATAAACGTTTATCGAAATTTAACGGTTCTTTGTAAACGCGAACGACGTTACCGTACGGGCCGTTATTTCGCGGTTCCGAACCGTATCGTTACGACGGATAAAAAAGGTAATAAGCCCCGGCTGTTTTTTATTTACGAAAAATAATAACGCCGTAACTTTTCCCTAATATTCGGTATTAACGGTCGACGTCGTATAACGGCTAGGTTAATTAACTAATTATTAAACTTAAGTCGACGGGTTTATATTAGCAAAATATTATGGGAATTTAAGTAATAAAGTAATAAGTAACTTAGTTACGTTTCGTAATACTAAAGGTGCTTTAAGTAACGAAATTATATTAAAAACTGCTGCTATTATTTAATTATATAGTAATAATTATATATATTTTTTTGTAACTTTAATTAGATTTATTAAATGCTTATAAATTTATGTTTTACCTTTAATTAAATTTATTAAATCCTTATAAATTTATATTTTGTTTTTAATTAAATTTATTAAATCTTTATAAATCCATATTACGTAATTAATTTATTTGGGCCTTATTTTACGGTCCTGCTAAAAGATCGTTTTCCGAAATCCGATTAATTATATTATAATACGATTTTTTTTTCTTTAAATTTTCGCCTCGAAAATTTTTTTTTTAATAAATGTTTTTATTTTTTATTATGTTAAATTATGTTTTTAACCGTAAACCCCGTAATCGCCCTAATTAAAAAAAAACGTTATTTTTTTTGCTTTTTATATTTTCAAATTTAGTTTTAACGTTATATTTTGTACTTTTTATTTTTTAAAAAAAACGTAATACGTTATAATCGAAAATTTTAAACGTTACAAAGAATACGTTTAATATTATAACCGTCGTTGTAATAAATTAATAATCCTTTTTTTTTAAAAAAAATATTAATTATATTAAAAATCGTTTGGACTAGGAAAAATAAATAATTATTAAACGTTTTATTAAATTTTGCAAAGATTTTATAAATAAAATATCCGAAATTTCCAAACAAATTATACGTTTAATTCGTATTAATAAGTAATAAGTTTTTTTACGAGAAAAAAATGTTAAGTTAATTTGTTAAAGTGTAAAAAATTTAAATAAATTTAAAAACTTTAAACGTAAAAAGGAGGAAAATCGTATAACGGTTAAATTTAAAACCGCCGTTCCGTAAAGTTTTTCCGTTAAAAATAATTTAAGTTATATTTTTATTAGTAATATCGATTAAGATATTATTTTAGGTACCGTTAATAAAAATTTTTTAGTAATTATTAAGATTTTATAAGGTTTTTAACGAATTTTTAAAACGTTTCCGAATTTAAGTACTTTTTTTATTTACTTAAATATTACGTAAATCCGTTAACTTTTCGTATATTAAAGATTTTTTCCGTTTTATATTTTAATTTTTTTTTTTTTTTATGTTATTTTATTTCGTATATATTTTAATAATATCCGCGGTTAATTTAAATAAGGATATATGAAAAATTGGATAAAGTTTAACTTTGGGAAATAAGTTTAATTAATAATTATGATTTGAAATTTTTTTGATAATTTTGTAAAAACCGATATATTTGAAATTAAGTTTTTTGTTAGGTCGTTTTATTTGAATATTTTTGGTAATTAGGTAAATTTTTTTTTTTTTTTAAAAAAAGTTAATTTTTTTAATTATTTTTGGTTATAATATTTTTTTATTTAATTTCGTACGAATTCGAATTTTGTTTTTATTTTTTAATGTAATTGTTTAAGTTGTTTTGTTAAAAATATTATTTTGATATTAAGTAGTTTTTTTTTTTTAATTTCTTATAAATTTTTAAAGTAAATTTAAAATTAGTTATGGTTAATGTAATTTTAATGTTTTTGTAATAATTAATGTTATAAGTTATTTAAGCGATTAATAATTTTTTAATTTAATTATTTTGTTTATAGTTAATATAATATCGTAAATATGTTTTTAATATTTGATTTTGTTATTTTATTTGGTTATCGATTTATAGTTAAAATACGTTAAATAATTTATGTTATTAAGTTTTATTAAAAATTTAAAATAAATATAATATTTTTATTTGATATAATATTATATGGTAATTTATATATATTAAAAACGTTTTTAAAAAAATATATATTATTTATTTAATATTTATATTTTTATTATAAGGTAAAAAATAAAAAAATTTAATAAATTGATTAATAATTATAAAAATGTTATTATAATATATATTTATAATTAAATTTTTTTAATAAAAAAAGTTTGGTAATAAAATTTATCGTAATAAAATTTTATGGTTACGTTGCGATTAGTAATAATTATAATTTTCCGTATAGTTTATATCGTAATATTATAATTTTTCGATATAAATCGTATTAATATATAATTTTTTAGATTATTTTTTTTATTTTTAAAAAGCGGTAAAATTAGCGTAATTTTTTTAGGGTTTTATTAATTTCGGGGTATTTATGTAATACGTATTTATGTATGTTTCGTATTAAATATTTTTTGTATTTTTTTAAAATTTAAGCGAATAATAAGTTATTTGGATTTTGTACGTATATGTTAAAATTTCGTATTATTTAATATAATTTTGGTAATGTTTTTGTAATAGCGGCGATTTATTATAAACGTAGGTATTTTTCTGTCGTTATGTTAAATACCGTATGGGTAATTTTAATTTTTTTTTTTAAAGTTTAATTATTTGTTAAAGGTATTTGTTTTATCGTTTTTTAAGTTTTTGCGGTAAATAATAATAAAATCGTATTTAATTAATTTTTAAATATAACGAAATTATTATATTATAAGTTTTTTAGTTATGGTAAATTAAGTAAGGTTTTTGTAATCCGTATAAATTTTAATTTAATATTAATTATTTTTAAGGAAATATTTAAATTCGCGAAATATTTTAATAATAATTAAAAACTTTTTGTTAAGGATAATATAACGAAATTTTAATTTTTATAATTTGTAGGAAAAAAAAATAATAAAATGTAAAATATTTTAATCGTTTCGTTATTCGATTATTATATTTAAAATATAATTTAATATATCGGTTTTTAATTTTATTAAATAGTTTAGGTTATATATATTTAATATTAATTAATTAGTAATTATTTTTTTAAATTATTAAAAAGTTTTTTCCGTTTCGAATATTTATTAAAATTTTTATTTTTTTCGTATAAAAACGTTAAAGGGTATAATTATCCGGTTAAAGTTTTTAATAAATTTTCGATAATAATTAATAAATTTAAGGAAAATTTATATTTTTTTAATTATGATAAATTACGTTTAATTATATATTATAACGATTTGTTTAAAATTTATTTTAATATATTTAAAAATAATAATATATTTTAAATATTTAATTTTTTGTTTATAAAATTAATTTTTTTTATATTAATTAGTAAATTAATATTTTAAAATAATTGTAATATTTTATGGATATATTCCTTATATTATTTTTTACTTTTTAAAAAAATAAAAATATTATCGAAATAATATACGATAAAAATATTAAAATATTTTCGAAAGATATAATTAATTATATATTAAAAAATAATAAGTACGTTAATAAATTTTATAAAAATAATAAGGTATTTATAAAAGTTATATTTAATTCGAAATACCGTTTTTTATTTATAATTTTTTTTAATTTGGATTAAATTATATTTATTTTTAAAGTTAAAAATAATAAATTATCAAATTTTATAAAAACGATTTTTTATTTCGTTAATTAAAAATAAAAGTATTTAATTTTTGATAATAATATTATTTAATTACCGATAATTTATAATTAATCGTAATTTGCCGTTTTTTTTAAGGATAAAAAATATAAGGTAACCGGTAAATAACTTAAATAAATAAATTTATTTTTTTTTAAGTTAATTTTTTAAATATTTTCGGAATACGTATAATTTTATTTTATTAAAATTATAAATAAGATAAAATTTAATAAATGTTTTTTTTAAGGATAATTTTATAATTTTATTTATTATATTTAGATAATTTTGTTTTCAGTTTTTTATTAAAAAATTTTTTATATTTATAATATTATAAGAATATATTAGTTAATTTTTTTAATTCCGGGTTTAATTATTGTAAGTTATTATTTAATTACCGTAATTTTATTTTAATAATAATAATAATGCGTCGAATTTTTTTATAATATTTTTTTTTTATATTATTTTTTTATAAGTGGTAAAAATTTTATCGTATTTTTATACAAGTATTTATTATTATTTTTGATTAAATATTAAAATTTTTTTTTTTTATTATTTATCGTTAAACCGTAAAAAAAATTTTACTTAATTAATTACTTAATCGATTAAAGGATTATATTAACGTAATTATATTATTTTTAAAATTATATCGTAATTTTTTAATAATATTATATCGAAATTAATAATTATATATTATTTTAATATAATAATATCGAAACAATTAAATTTACGTATTATTTTTCCGTTATTATAAAAAAATAATTAACTTTTGGTAATATTTGTAATATAAAAAGTTTTTTTATATTTTTATAATAACTTAAATTAATTAATTACTTTAAATATAATATAATTATTTTTTAACGTTTCGTTATTTATTATAACGATATATTAATATATTCCGATTCGTATTTTTAATATAATAAAGTTTTTTTTGGAAATTTTTATTAATTTTTTAAAATTTCGTTTAGTTACGGTTTTTTTATAAAAGGCGTAATACTTTTGGATATTTTTATTTAAGTTATCGTATTTTTTTACGAAAGTTATTAATTTAATTCCGTAATTATTTAATAAAATAATATTATTATTTAATTCATAACTTTAATACGTTAATACGTATTATATAACGTTTTATATTTTCTTAAAATTATTAATTTTAATATTTTTATATATTTATTATTTTTTTTAATTAAAGTATTTTTTTTACTTATTATCGCATTTTTTAATTTTATTATATAAATTATTTTTTTATAACGTAAGTAATTTTTTAAGTAAAAATATTTCCGTTTATTTTTTATATATTTCGAATTATTTATTTTAAATTAATTATAATTTTTTTTTTACTTAAAAGTTAATAATAATAAATAATTAAAAGTATAAATTTGTAATTAATTATTATATAGTTAAATTATGATTTTTTAATATTTTTTCGTTTTTTTACTTATATATATATTATTCGTAATAATAAAAAAAATTTTTTTAAAGGTATTATTTATTAAATAATTAATTTTATTTTATTATTTTGTTATTAATTTTTTTTTTCGTATTAATAGTTCGTAAATATCGATATTATTATTCGTTTTTTTTGTTATTTTTTATTTTGTTTAAAAAATCGAATTTCTTTCGTATTATACGTATAATTCGTTAGTAAATAAATTATTTTCATATTTTATATTCCGGGTATTCGGGTTTTTGGTAATATATCGCGTATTTTCGTATATATTAATTTAATATATTAAAATATACGGATTTAACTTATTTTTAATATTTTTATAATTATTATTTTATTATTTACGATATATAATAAATTATTAATAATATAATTTATCGGAAATATTATCGAATTCCGTTTTAAAAAAATTATTTAGTTATTTTTTATTTTTATCGAATAATTATGTTAAAAAATTCCGTTAGGTTTTTTTTTTCTGTATTATAATAATAATTTTATTTTTAAAATTAAAAAGTTTGTTATAAGGTTTAATAAGTTATTTTTTTGGTATCGGAGTTTAATTTTTTAATAGTTTTGGTTTTTTATATCGTATTACCGTATATTTTATTTTTTTATAATTATAATATTTAACTTTATTTTAAATTTTTTTTTTAAATTACGCCGATTTTTATAAGTTCGGGTTTTGTTTTATATATTATATTTTGTTATCGAAATGTATTAATATTAATATAATATCATAATTTATTATTATTTTTTTTTAATATTATATATTCGTTAAACGTATTATCGATCGTTAATTTTGATAATTTTGGTAATATAATTAATTAAGTATTAAGGTTAATTTTTTTTAAATAATTTTTTTTGTATTTTTTTTAAGGTTATCGCAAAAGCAAATTATTAAAATTTCTTATTTTTAATTAAATTTTAAAGAAAATTAAATAAATTTAATACCGTATTTAGAAACGGATTTTTTTTATCGTAATTATTAAATATTTATTTCCGTTTAATTTTTTTCGTTTATTATTTTAAAAAATTTTTTTAAGGTTTATTTAAAAATTTTATAATTATGATAAATTTGTATTATTTCCGTATTTTATTATTTTAAAGGTATAATAATATATTTTCTTATAACGGGTTTAAATTAAATAATTATATATTCCAAAAATTATTAAATTACGAATTTAATTTATATTATTAAAATAATAAATTATATTAAGAAATACCCGCAATATATTTAGTATTAAATAAGAAATAATTATAATTTAATAAAAGTTTTATCAAAAAATTTAAGTTTAAAAGGTTTTAAAATTTTTTTTAGTTTTTTACTTAATTTTATTTAAATTATTTTTTTTAAAGTTTTATTAAATTTATTTTAAAAAAATACGCGTTATTTAAAAAATTAAAATAAGTTTTATATTATTACGTTCGAATTAATTAATACGTTAATTTATAAGGTTTAAACGTCGAAAAGTTTTTTCTTATTTAAAACAAAAATTAAATTTTTTTCGTTCGAATTTATATCGTTATTTTTAAAAATTTCGTAAACGGGTTATTTATTAATAAATATATTATCGAAATATTATTTAAAATTTAATAATATTATTAAATAAAAATTTTTAATATATAATGGTTAAATTAATTAATTAATTATTAAATTTAAATTAACGGATTTATATTAATAAAATATTATAAAAATTTAAATAATAAAATAATAAATAATTTAATTACGTTTCGTAATATTAAAAATATTTTAAATAACGAAATTATATTAAAAATTATTATTATTATTTAATTATATAATATTAATTATATATATTTTTTTATAATTTTAATTAAATTTATTAAATTTTTATAAATTTATATTTTGTTTTTAATTAAATTTATTAAATTTTTAGGGTTAGGGTTAGGGTTAGGGTTA
>QJNV01000511.1:0-34043 GCA_004155935.1 Monosporascus sp. GIB2
GCTTGGTTTGAAGGATGAAGCAAAAGGTTTGGGGTGACAACTCACGTTTCGCCTTGAGCTGCCCCCAGCCGATCTAGCTGAAGCTGTAGAAGACCGCGGCTGCATATTTCCCGGCGACATCGATCGCATAGGAACATTAGGAGGCGGCGGAGGAGCCTCGGGTCCTGGACCAGGACCCTGACCTGGGCCTGGAGACCGTCGCTGCATTGAGCGTTGAGATGAGCCCGATGCCTGCATCTTGCCTTTTCTTTCTCTTCTCTTTTTACGTAAAATATCCCCCCTAGAGACCTCCCCTATGGCTTTCCACCTCTTGCTACTCCCCCTCTCCTAAGGTCGCTTAAGATCGCTTAAGCCCACAATGGCCGCGCTACCTGTGCGCGCGTGCGTATATAATCCCAAGGACGTAATCGGGGGAAGCCTCACGGCCCTTCCTAGGGCGCGGATTCGCTGTCGGCGGGCAGCAAAGTGCCAGGGAGGTATCTCGAGACAGAGGGCGCCGCCAGTTCTACAAATGAGACACACAGCAACAGAACAGAAAGCGATCCAGAAACGAAGGTGCGCAGAGGCATAGAATTGCGATAGAGCTGTAGTAACTACTGAACGGTAAACCGCACCAAGTCTACAAAACGAAGGAGAAGAGCGATCGTCGGTCGTAAGTGGCGCGTGGCGTAATCACAGATGAAGATTCCCAGCCCGAGAGGATGGGTAACTTTATTGGGCGCTGAAGTAGGTGCGGTTGGGAAGGTCGGGAACTCGGAGGTCGGTACTGGTGCTGGCGGCGGCAGGCTTGGTGCTGCTGCAGGGGGGGTTTCTCAGTATTCAAGGTGCTTATCCCCATCAACGTGCATATTTCGAAATACGACATCAGCTTATGCAATTATGCATCTCCGTATCATTCATGCACCTTTACAAGGTGCCCATAATAAGAAGCCCGGAATTCTGATATAGGCGTGAAAACAGCCGCGTCACATGTAACAGCTGTCCTATAACCAAATTTACTGGCGAATTGTTTTATCGTAACATATATCGATGGCATTGTATTATCCGAATAGGTGGCACTGATGTTCTATGTACACCTACGTACTTGTGCCAAGAAGATATACATGGACCTATTCGCAGCACTACTAGTAAGGATCAATACTTCTTGATTGAAAAGAAAGACCAAATTATTTGAATACGATAAAGAAGCCTTTAGCTGACCCTGGAGACTAGAATTATTTAGTGTTTAGCATGCACAGTCTGGGTTGGCGCGACGTTCCTCAAGGTGCGCCAGGACCTTATGAAATCATCTTTGCCCCGAGAACTCTATGGTTACTCCTCCTAGGCTTAACAATTGGGACTGTACAAATTATCGGCTTGTGTATACGCATTGTTGGCTTGACATGCGGATACGGATAGGCTGCCAGACACCCCAAAGCCTCAGCCACTCTCACCAATTACATGTAGATGCTTGCCGGTTATGGGAGTGTCCCTCTTCCCACTCGCGTGATCGACGTCGGTCCGAGTGACGGGAGCTGCCGTCGCACCTATTTGAGGAAGAAAACTTGCAGGGGTGCTGCTGAGAAAGCCTCTGCCGGCCTCCTTATCACTTGCAATGTGGGGCTTCAAAGGGTTCATCAACTCCGCTTAAATGGGCTCTGGTAAGACGTAGTTTCCGGGGCTCGCACACCTAGGTTCGGTAAGAGTTTTCTTGAGCTTGAATGTGACTGGAAACGAAGGGACACAGGGCGTATAGAGTCGAGCGGAATAGATGCCTTCAAAATATATCTCGGTGGTCAGCCTGTAGGTGCAATAGCATATAACCATGTAGAGGTCGTTCGGTGAGAGCCAATCTGAACACTTGATGCTTGCTTGTTGGAGCCCATCGGATAAGCCTACGGAGTACCTGTCGCTAATACAACATAATCGAATGAAGGAAAGGCCCAGAACTTGTACATTGTCGTTAGTTGACAGTATTCAAATTGTTTGTTGTAGCGCCGTTTCAGCCTCCATGATATATGTCTGGTTGCTGTCGATTTTGGCTCTGTAACGGACGTAGCACAAGCTTTGCAGGGAGTTTGAGGCACCCTGCTCGAACGTGAATAAATCCATTTGCTTCTCTGATTATCTGGCGTTCTATTGGAAGCAAAATATCATTGCGGCTACCGAATGGCCTCTTGAGCGGATCCATCGGTGTCTTATTTATGGGGTCTGCTTTCCTGGGGGTCTTTTCCTTCCAGACCGTGGAACTTTCATATCTGTCTGTTGGCAATGCTCGTAAACAACAGGTAGGTAACTGCCCTATAGAAATTCGTGATGCTTGGCACCGGGTACTAGGTAACTAGTGTATCGTTCTGACAGTCAATTTAGAGTTGTACCGACATATGAACTGACTCTTGAGGGGCTTGTTAGCCCCGCTTCCCCCCTTCTCCAAACTCTGTTGGCTGTTGTGTCTTATCTCTTAGTTTAAAGAGACAGCGATGCGACTCAAGCGCCATACGGTGATATTAGGAATCGTTGCCACTGCTTTTTTATCCTGGAGGTAAGCATTCCTATATTTCTGTGAAATTCGAGTCGCATATCCTTAGACGGACGAGTGCACCTAAAGCCTTGCTCATTCCTTTATTCTTTTGTCTATTTGAGCCCAGCTTTACAGAGCAAACACAATCAGAGACTGGCAGCCAGGAATACCTTTTGCACAGAATGCCGGTACATACAACAACCATGGATGGTACTTTCCCCATCTAGAAAGGAGAGGACAGACATCACATAGATGTAGACCTCTTGGATCGGCAGGACACATTAAAGTGGAAAAGAATCATATGCGCCTCATTTTTGAGCCTACAGGTTAAAATGACCCCCAAGTAGCACAGAGCCGGCGTATGATTTCTGTATCATCTCTATATTAGGTATCAGTTTCGGTGACACTTTGCCATGGACTTGCATCCTACACATCGAGGCTGAGCCGCTTCCTCGAGGAATGAAGCTGCCAGCAGAAAGAAACAGGCGTTCGTTGGCACCTTGAGAAGAAACACATACATGTAATATTCGCAGCAGCAGGCGCGTGCAATGTGCCAAGACACGGCTCCTGAACTTCAATTCGCACGGTGTTAACTGGACGCCTTTAGCTAACAATTCTAAGGTTACGCAGGCACTTGAGATGACTCCAGAATACGTAGGACAGAGCTACAGCACCCACTGGACCTACTTGCCTTGGGTTCCTAATGATGCACCAGCTGCGTAACAGAGGAGCAACAGCCCTCTGAATGCCGACGCCACCATTGCGCGCCTTCCTCCAGTTTCCCAGTTTAGTATTCCAAACTGGAGGTTCTCGCACTGTCGCACCCTTTGCCTCTGTTGCTTTCTCAAACTTCTTCAATATGGTCTTACTTGCGAGTATATAGAATACTTAGGTAGTTACACCCAAATACATAGCGGCACTAGCCCCAACCAAATCTAGTCGAGAAGATGAACCAATCGTTGATCAGAGAACCTCGCTAGTGTGCGAATAGATAGCTACATCCTGGGAAGGAACTCCACATGTCAACCCGAACTACTATCTCCCACTCCACTCATGTCAGCAATCTCCAGATTTCCACCACTTCAATCCTCTCCCACGCAAACTACCTCTAACTCCAACCTCACCTCACCTTCAATACGTCACGGACCGGTGCCGTCTTCTTGCCCAAAGATACCTCTAGAGGTAGGTAGGAACCCTTCACATTTTGGTTCGGGTCTCTCCTGCGATGCCCTGGTCTCGTGATCCGTTCTGGCCCTAACACTGTGGCATTAATAGCGAAGTTGGGGGATGCGCAGAGTGAAGAAGGACCGCCGGTAGTTGCAAGTCTTGTCCTTTTCTGGGCCTGCCTATTCACATCCAAAGAAAAAAAAAATAAGAAATAAGAAAACCCACTGAGGTGAGACATGGCCCCTTCCTATCCCTCAAATCAAGTCGAATGCACATGAACAAAGTCCCGTCCGGCAGCCACCAGCCCAGCATCAGCCGGCTCTGCCCCGGAAAGCCATCGCCCAATGGGAAGTACCGAGCCCACTCAATTACAGTTTATGTCTACTTCGTACTGCGGACCTCCTGTCTATTTTCTTCCACCCTTCCATTGCCCTACCGAGCCTACCTCAATTCCACTGCACAGGACCTATTGATCTTCCTAACCCCGGAAACTGCGCCTTATTTCTATTCGACCACCTCAGTTACCTAACCTCGTGCTGTGCCCTACCTGGTACTGGCACCCCTTCTCTCTTCACACTCCATCGTTCGAGGGAGACGGGCACGGGGCAGTGCGTCTGGGTCCACGAAAAAAAGCGACACCTCTCCCCCCCCGTTGGTCTCTACTTTTGGCGTTGGGTTAGCCTTATAAACAACAAAGCACTTTCTTCACCTTCCGCTCATTGACCCCCTTTTGTGTCATTGAAATCCCATTCTCATGTGGCAGCAAGCTGCTATGATTTTCTAGAATCTGTTCGCTCATTGCCGTTCTGCGCATCCTAATTCTCATGCGCTGACAGATTAGTTCCTTTTTTTCCCCCAATCCTCAATAGACAGACAACCTGCTGCTCAAGCAGAAGGTCAAGAAACAATCGGAACTTGTCATTACATACATTTTACCTTCCTAACCACGACCAACGACTCTGGGCACATCCCCCGATTCAGCACAGCAGAGCTTGTTTCCTACCTAGTAAGGACAAGCACACCGGAATTAGCTGTGTTTTGCCTCCACGCGACGTAAGTTCTCGCCAGCAATTGCACTCCCTTCGACACAGACCAAGCTTCTCATATCATCATCCAAATCCAACTCACAACCGCCTCACGTCGACGATGTGACCCGCACTTCCTTGCACGCTGTCTTGTTTGGCCTGAGCCCTTCGACTTTCCGCTATCGGCTGAATCATCCCCCTGTCATGTGTTCCCCAATTACACCCAGCCGCTTTTCTTCACAATATTCTCCGCCTCCTGTTGGGCAGTCTAGACTGATGCAAACCTCCTACAGGGTCAAAAGCGCTGGCATTACCATTGCAAGCGCCGCTGAAGTTTAGGAATTTTCTTTTCTTTAATTATCTTAATCTCGACCGACAGTTTCTGCCTGTGTCCTGAGAATGGTACAGCCGAAGAAAACAGCGAGTCACGCAGCGAACGGAGCCAATAAAGCACCCTTCCAGAAGAAGGACAACCTTGATAGCAGAGCAATGGCGGGTAGCTCCGGGAAAGGGGATGGCAAGGCGCCAAATGGTAATGGTCCCCTTTAGCATGACGTGTATTGCCGGACGGCTGATGAATTTTGCCATTCAGGAAATGGAGCCGGATTCCGCACCGACAGCGCCATCTCGTCTGGTCGTCCAGGTACCGAGCGACCTCTGCAGCGCTGGGTCCCCGACAGTTCCGATACGTTTGATCACACTCTAGAGAAGTCTAGCAGCAGCGGTACATGGGATCAGTTTGCTGAGAATGAGCGGCTGTTTGGCCTCAAGACAAATTATGACGAGAATTTTTATACTACGCAGATTGACAAAAGCCACCCTCAGTACAAGGAGAGAATGATGGCTGCTGAGAAAAAGGCACGGGAGATTGAGCGAAGTCTTCCAACTACATCACATGTTGCCGAAGAGCGAGTAATGGATTATGTCGGTGGTGACAACGATAAGGCCGACGAAGAAGACAAGTATGCCCTCATTGACTCTGATTGTCCCCTGAGAACTTGTTCTGACTTCTATATAGATACAGTGGAGTTAAGCGGCAAGATTTCCCACCTCTCCCTGGAAGTCGGGAGAACAAGTATACGCCTCCTGCGCGACGGGCACCTACAGGTGCAGCCACTGTTAAGGGCGCCCCTGTTGATCCTGCGATTATATCATCACAAATCAAATCCCAGAAAGGCCAAGCTGGAACCAAAGTGGAAGATGGGAAAACACGGGCAGCTCCCAAAGCGGAGGCAACAGCTGCGCTGTCGAATGCCAAGACGCCGGATCCGAAGCCGGAAGTGAAGACCAATTCCCAGCAAAAAGCAGCAGAAGCCAAACCGTCGAACCAGGCTTCTGCTCCGCTAAAACCGTCGGCAGCAACCAGCAGGACTATCTCGCCACAGGCAAAGGAGACCACGCCCAGTGCCACTTCAACGGTTGAACGCGATGTCTTGAATTCTTTCAAAACATTTGCTAACCAGCAACGGATCAACGTGGAGAAGGTCCGCAGTACCAAGGCAAAGGCTGACAAGGAGGTCAAATTGATCGAGCTGAGGAAGTTTGCCGACACCTTCAAGCTGCCGACTCCTGTCCCTATGGACTTGATTTCTATCATTGCCAAGGACCCTGCAAAACAGAGAGAGATTCAACAGAAGGCTCAGCGGGATGCTGAAGAGGTTAAGAGGAGAAAAGCCGAGGAAGCAGCGGCAAAAGAGAAGAAGGCGGCCGCTTCGAAGGAGGGTCAACCGGCAACGACTCCTCAGCCTCCCACTGATAGCAGGGCTGCTCGGCCTGCAGCTGCAGCAACTAATACAGCCGCTCCTGGAGGACAACAAGGCCGCCATCCAGGCAATCGACAGAGTTACGTGCCTCAGTATCAACAGTTCTCAGGCCATCGCTCCGGCCCGCAACATATTCCTCAGGCCGGCCGCCAGCCCGGTAGGTTAACCGCGCGCATCCAAAATCTAGAACAACAAAAGCTGCAACCCATGGCCCAGGGCCCGGACATGCGTTTGCCTCCCACCGGCCCCGCCAATGGTGCCGATCCGTCATTCGGTCGTCGCATGGGGGTGCCAGGCCACATGGGCGGGAAATTGAACCCCAACAGTCATGAATTCCGACCCAGTCCGTTTGCTGTGACCTTTAGCCCCAGCGTCCATCCTAGCACGACGTCTAGTCCCCGTTCTGGTGTAAACAATGCCACGGACACTCCGCCGGCCGGAATCAACATCCCGCTAGTTGTCATTACAAAGAAGAGAAAGGCGGTCGATCCCAAGAAGTGTGTCATTCTATCGTATGTGAAGACACTCCAGCCTCCTGAGAACAAGAACTGGAATGAAAACGATGGCATCCCGCCATCGTACGACACACCCCCAACCTGGCGTTCTGTTGCCGACGATGAAAAGCCGGACTCGACCATGCGTCTGTCTTATAATGAATACTTCGAAAGACAGCCCTTCAACCCGCAGCCCACGCCTAACCCTCCGCATGTAATACCCCATATTGCACACCAACACCAGTTGCCGTTCCATCTTCAGCATGGAGCCCATAATATGGGTCAGCGACACTCTCCCCATGTTCCGCCCGTCCAGATGCACGGTGCCCAACATGGACCAGTCCCCCACGCTCCCTTCAACGGCCCGGATGACCATAGGATGATGCATTCGAACTCTTCCCAGTCATTCTCTTCTCCAAGAATGGGCCAAGTCCCAATGGCGTATCCACCGTCTATGAACTCGCCAGCTCAGATGCCGTACAACCAACCTGTCATGCCATCCTTCATGGGACCTGCGCAGCCTCAGATGAACCAGTTCAACAGGAGCTTCTCTAATAACGCTACCTACATGCCTCAACAGCCGGGCAGCATGGGCGCCCAGATGATTCCGCCACAGTTTATGACCCCTCAGGGTATGGTCGCAGTTCCTCCGCAGATGCAAATGTACCAACCGGGTCATCCGCAATTCATACCTCCCGGAGCAACTCCACAACCGATGCCTGGTGCCAATGGATACCCGAGTCCAGGCCGGCCGGCTGCGCCAATGATGGTACATCAAGGCTCACAGCAGGGCCAGCCGATCTATGGCATGAGCCCCGGTATGCAGTACCAGCAGCCTGCCTTCCCACCCCAGCAGCAAGGTCAGAGTAAGTACCACAAAACTTCTCCCGGATACCGAAAACCCGCTAACAGACGGGACAAAGTCAACATGCGCGGCGGCTATAGCAATCCTGGCCCTCAGCAGTTTGGGACGAGCCCCTCCCAGATGCATCAGTATGGCCCTCCCCATCGGAACGGGAGCAACAACTTCAACAAGAACTACCAAGGTCATAACCAACATCAAGGTCCCCAAGGCGGCCATCCCATTCCGACCGGCCCCCAGGGCAGGACTGACGAGACCAAATGAGTGCGACGAATCTGGTAGCTTGCTGAATATCACCCGCGCCGCGCATTGGCGCATCCCTGATTTCTTCATTCCAGCATTGGTATAAGCGATCTGGCCGATCAACTCGTGCCTGTCCTTCTGAACCATCAGGATAAACCCGTACAGCGGCCACTTCAGCCCGAGCCCAATCAATCATGACGTGATTGCTAGGAATACGACAACAGGAAGGTTCAGTCATAGCGTAGGCATGGTGAACAGGCACCCTTGTCCTCCCTAGCATATATCATGCTGAATCTTGAACAAATCTATAGCGGCAGTAACCTTATGGGCGACCTCGTCTTAGCACGCATAGGATATGGCCCGGAAGCATTCCCCTGGTCAGGTGTACGCGTGACACGAGCATCGGCCCGGCAAGGGCGGTAAGATGTTGGAGTATGAAGGTGGTGGCAAGGTTTGCAGAAGGGCATTCTTGAGCTATGGGTGGGGGTGCCGAATCAGGTGAAAGGGGTTGAGGCGGCTAACTATGGGCTCTCAGCTTTAGCAGTTCCTATGGTCTGGCTTGCCGTGACGGGACAGGCTGTTGTGAGCATTCTATCAGCTTTACCAGTATCGAGGACTAGCAAGACTCAAGGGTTGGAGACTAGTCATTCTCAAGGACGATGTCCATCCCTGAGGGGTCCTTGACCGAGAATGTGATGAGTAGTTTTGGCATTGCGGTCCCCGAGGAGTGACCGACCCCGGTAATAGCTCCTTCCAGTAGCCATGTGACGAGTAACGATTCTACTGCCTGAAAAAGGGGAACGTTATCGCAAATTGGAGAACCATTTGCCACACACCAAGGAATTCCCAAGTGAAGATAGTGACTAAAGCACACTAGTGGTATGTTCTCATACGGATCGTTTCCACCTAAGAAACATTCTGGTGGTTATGGCTGTGGCTGTTACGAAACGGCGCGCGTTATTCAGCCCAGGCGGCTACCACGGCGAGGCCAGCCTGGTGAGACTGGTCGGCCTCAAGATTCCAATCTTCAGCAGGGACTCCTGGTTTCACTCCGTTGGAAGGTGGGGGACGGGATCGTTGGCAGCGACTATCTTTTCATAAAGTGCCAGTCCCTAGATCGAATGAACGACAGCGTGACCCGAGAACCGTGCGTCAACGGGTGTGGTCGCATCTGGTGAAGGATGGATACGGTAGGGCCACAATGCTACTTCGATAAGACGAACGACAGCAGCCGGCAGGATAACTTCCTACAGAACAATGGTATGCATGGGATACTACGTACCATTTCCGCACCACCTTTATCTGCACCGTCTTGGTTACGACATCCCACCCAGATGGGCTTCAGTCAAGTGGGAGGAGAAATAACTAAAGATAGCCGACGGACTCGTGGCATGGGCCGCTTCGACCTGGACATGAGTGATGGAAGAAAGTGCACATCGCTTTTGCCTGATTTAAACGGCGCGCTGGGTGCGAAGCCGCCTTTATGGTCTGCTCTTACTACGCCAGCGGGTCTACTGGAAACCCATGGATCCAAATCCAACATGGCCCAGTTTACGGGTCGAAGGCGAAACAAGCACGGCACGGTACCGGATCCTGGAGCCCTAACAGGCTGATCAAGTGAAAAATCTCCGGTTCCCGGCATATTGTGAACTCTACCCAGGTAGGCACGTGGACGGACTTTTGACGTTCGTTCCATAGGAGATCTTCCCTGGCCCATATGAGGCTGAGCCCCGTTTTCAGGTGAGGTAGGAAGTGGAGATGGTAGGAAGAGACGTCCGTAGGCTGCAGCAGGTTCTCAATAGTAAGGCGATCGACAGGCCGTCTTGATGTTTGCATGTTTCCTGACACAATGCCCCGTCTTGGCGTGGGTAGGTAGGTAGGGCCCAGTGGGTGCCGTCGAGAGATTGGGCGGCCTACCGGATTAGGAAAGTCGAGAAACCAACGTGGTGTTTCAGGGCATATCGACTCGCCATCGTGGCCTTGTGGCTCAAGGCCGGCTAACCATGCCCAGTGTGCGAATACCACTCTTCCAGTACACCTACCTAAGCTAGAGGACTACTACCTAATCTCGACACGGACTTGTCGCAGCCGGGTTGCACCCAGGCTTTCCCAGCCTGCCAGTTTTGTAGCTCCCGACTTGACATATGTCTAACTAGGGTATCCTACATCCGTGTTTCCGAACAAAGAGTTCCCCGGATCACCTGGACTCTGCCCGTTTCGCTCCATGTGCCCCTTTGTCTTCTTGGCGAGGGCCGCCGAGACGACACACGATGCGTGCGCAGCTGCTATGTTGGGGCCTTGTCCATTGGGAACACAACTCTGTAAACTATGCAAGCTCCACTTGGAAGCCTTGCAGATATCCCAATTTGTTGCCGTAACTAGGATCGACTCATCGCCGGCCTTCTATCTGTTTCGGATCATTGCGGTCGCAAGAGACTGTGCAACGTTGCAAGGCAACACCAAGCCAAGCCCAGCCCAGCCCCACCTACTGCATATGTCAGGTACCGGATCGATCTTATTGGTTGTCCCAGTTTTGTTCCTCAGCGCCTGTAATGAACCGCGCATTTACGGTGCGGGCAGCTGCGGCCGCGACTGCATACGTCACCTGTCCATGATTGATGCTGAGAATTAGCCACACGAATCCCTATGGGTGAACCTCAAAAAGTATAATCGCAAGGTGGTGATGGCGGGGCGCGCGAGGAATGATCTATCTCGATCTTACTACACATTATGTCCGCTCCTTACGATCCCTTCCTTACTCGACCGCCAACGTCCCGTCAACATTCGAATCAATACCAGAGTGGAAGACCGGTGCTGTTATTCTTCGCCGATCCTCTTGCTCGGTACCGTTCTCCTCATGCCCATTACCAACCGTTCCCTTCGAGTTAATCACTAGTTACCCCTCTAGTTCGCACCACTTTACACCCACTAGATAGGAGTGCAAGGGACTTGTTTTGTCGTGACTGTGAACCCATCTTCCTGTCCATCTAATTCGCCAACGACGTACCATGTGCCAATTTCGTTGTAGATCTTCTCCCTGTCGAAGATCTATGCATAACACCGCTTCTCCACAGTCCTATAGCGGCTGGGCCCCTGCTCGGCCGGTTGTAGCCCGCCGTTTTGGGCAGTTCTTATTAGCCGCGTACCGCCATCCACCCATCCCTGCTCCCTTATCATACCTATTGCCATATAGCGAAGGGCAGCTCGAGCGATGGCCACGCCCGCCGTAGCAATCCCTTGCTCGGCCAGGAGAGCTTGGAAGAATCTATTCGCGTTCAGAAGGCCCACAACTTAGGTAGGAAGGTACGCAGTGATGGCCGAACTTGGGGGGCGCCGTGACAGGTGAAACGATATGTGACATGCGACTTCGTAGCAGCTTATACTGAAGAATGTTCACCCCTTTCCCCGGGTATAAAGCGACGGCGATGAACCCTCGTTCAACAACAGAATAACTCTCCTTCTTCACCATCAGCATCTTCTTCTTGCGCATATCCACATTCCTTCAAGCCCTTGCCGGAAAGCCCTAGCTGGTTTCCTATCCTCACATTCCTTCAGTGATTCTCAAGCCACTCCTTACCATCCAACCGCCCACTCCTTTAGACGGTTGTAACACGACGCTGCTAGACAGCCTCCTCCACTGCAGGAAAGCCCCCAAACGAGAAACACTATAACCTACAAACCCCGAAAATGCAGTTCACGCTCTCTGTCATCGCCGCGCTGACTACCGCGGTCGCCGGCCACATCCACATGATCAACCCTCCGCCGATTCGCGCTAAGGAGAACCCCAACTCCGGTTGGGATACTATCGACTACGACATTAACTCTCCCCTGCCCCCCACCATGGACCAGTTCCCCTGCAAGGGTGTGCTGAAGTACCTCGGCCAGCCCCAGGGCGCGTCCGTCGCCACCTACTCGCAGGGCAGCTCGCAGGCCATCACCATCGGCACGGGCGCCACGCAGTAAGACTTTTTTGTTCTTAATTGTATCTACATTGGCATCAGTATTGCTGATAACTAACTTGATTTTAGCAACGGCGGCTCCTGCCAGATCTCGCTCTCGTACGACCAGGGCAAGAGCTTCAAGGTGATCAAGTCGTACATCGGCAACTGCCCCGTCCAGAACGGCGACTTCCCCTTCACGGTACCGGCCGACGCGCCCACGGGCGAGGCCGTGCTCTCCTGGTCCTGGATCAACCAGGTCGGCAACCGCGAGTTCTACCACAACTGTGCCGTCGTCACCGTCACGGGCGCCAGCGCCAAGGCCAAGAGGCAGGTCCAGGAGGTCTCGAAGCGCCAGGGGGTCCCCTTCAACAGCCTCCCCGAGATCTTCGTCGCCCACATGGGCAACGGCTGGTGCGTCGCCGAGGGCGTCGACGTCGTCTACCCCGAGCCCGGCCCGGACGTCACCAACACCTCCTCCAGGCCCGGCGCGCCCTTCCGGTGCTAAGCCGCTTCGACCATCCTCTGTGGTTAAAGCGCGACGCCGCTATCTCGCTGAGTGAAATCGCGCGTATAGTGCTGAACAATGTTCTTTCTTTTGCTGCAACTCGACTGGTTTCTTGTCCTTTTGGAAGAGTCAGTGACGGATTCCCTTTTTCGGAATACACTTTTGTATATACATTTCCTTCTTTCACTCTTTTGCAAAGTTCCCTTCCGCGACGACATGTTGGTTCGTTGCGGAGGTGGACGGTATGTATGTGCTCGAAGTATGGTGGGAAAGATGATGGCATAGCGGTCTCTTCTCGGCTGGAACGTAACCACTTTTTTCTTGCGTTGTATGTGTGTTAACTTACAACGCGGCACCGAAGTACCGCTAGAGGATAACGAGATGAATATATTTCTACAGCCTCGAACTTATTGCCTTGCTGACTTCTTCCTGCGAGAGCTGTGAAAGTACCAAATGGGCCTTGCTTAGCCTTTCCCTCTTGGCCATAGGCCCACCAGAGCCTCCCCCAGGCGCGGGTATGTCTGAATGATTTTGACCGGAAGACCAAGGTAACCAATGCACCCGCCGGATCGAACGCTCCGTTGAACTTCCAGCTAGCTCTGTCGTGGACCCGGTGGAGGCAACTAGCTGAGAATACCCCTGGGAGTTGTACTTACTTTAGTCGTCATGGAGACTTAGACTTCCTCCGTTGCATCTTTAATTATACTCCGCGAGCTTAAAAAGTGGCGCCTACGTATCGTCGGCTTCTGGCGAAGAAATGAATGGATGAGGACCCTACCGACTTGTCATCTAGTACTAGATTTTCTTTGGACATCAGCGCCACGGCTACGCCTTCGTTGTTTGGTGGTACGACGTTGATGCTACGCTCGAGCTACCTACCGTTGATGTGCGATGCCACCTCACAATCAATTGATGAATTAGCCAATGGACCACCACTCCCAGACAGCCGATAAGCCTCTCCGTGCCTACAACCTTACGCCCTTAGCGCTGGGGGGCGAGGTGTACGTTACTTCGACGGCTCGCGCGACTTATCCGCGCGCAGGCAGAGTACAATACCGTCATACGGACCATTAGGTTGTAGAATGGAGTGACCCCCGGTCTCAGCCCGGGGGGGTGGGGTTTCTTCGAAGCGATACGGTGCTCTGGCGCCTGGATACCCATGCGGCCAGCCGTATAGGAAATCTAAAGGGTATCGCGTCGATGAGATATGGCTAGATGTGTTTGGTTTCAAAGCCCATGTGGAAAGGTGCCCTTTTTACGCTAGTGGACACCGCCGTAGATCATCGTGGGCGCATTCGGTCTCCTTAGGGTAGGACTAGAGCAACATGATAATGTAGAGAACTAATCTCTTATCGTTACTTCTACAGTCGGAAGGAATCTCTATTGGCCATGAGTTACTTGAGCTGCATAGTACGAAAGCTCCGGGTAAAGAGCGCTGGACGCTCAAGGCGCGTAAACTGTTTCAGGGGTTCCATGCCCTCTCTCCGGCGCCGAGGGCCGAGGAGGCGTGGCTGCCTATATGGAACCCCCTTCAAACCTTCACCGCTGACTTATTCTCTGATCCGGTAAGCCGCGGATGTCTAGACTTTGGAGAGGTATGCCAGGCGTGTCGGAAGTTCTGCAATCCAGATATAGCTTTACCAACGTAGCAATTGTAGTCATATCACTCTGACTATGGGAATGCCCAATTACAGGTGCAAATATATGAAATGGATTAGTAGTATTAAATCATAAGTCCAACTCTGTAAGCAATTTGGTCTGGGCAGACTCGAGTTCTGTACTCTTTTGATGTTTCTGGTCGCTTATTGCTGTGGCTGACTGTAAGGTGCGCATGTCCTTATATACCATGAATGGGAGCGGCGCCGGTTCGTCGCTTACATGACGATGAGTCTGCCTGGCAGCGACGACTATCTTACAGGGATTGCTCTCCCCTGTATGACCGTCTATAGGCCTAGATGGCAGAGAAATAATTGCAGATGTCGATCCAACGGGGATTTCCTCGGGAAGTCTCAGAACTGGGGTTCTGTGCATCTCGCGGCCCTTCGGATGCACGATTGCGATTCCCCCTCCGGCCCTTTCTGATAGCGTCACAAATACGTTATTCTCCATTCCCTGGCCTTCGGTCATGGTGGTTGACGAGATGCCTGATGCTGCCCGAACCAGGTCCAGATCCAACTGCGTGGCGCATCCGTCTCTACTGTCTAACTCCTTGCGTCTCTTTCTAGAAGCGCTTGTGTCTTCTTCTATTAGGAGACGTTTTTGAGTTTTATCGAGGACGTATTCAGCACGGAGCTTCAGATGGGTAGGCCACGGTTGCCCTGGGTAGAAAATTGCGAGTGAAGTGCCGCACGGAGAAAACACTACTTTTTCGACTGTCCATCGAGGCTCCGGACGGTGCCAATTGTTTACCTTTTTTTCCCAGGTCGGTAATACACGTTCTAGAGTAGGGTCGGAGTGTCCTAGTACTGTTAGCCTTGTGATGGTCGAACGATGAATAGCAAACGGCTGACGCATACCGTTTATCGCCCAGAGATACACTTTACTATCCGCCCGGAATAGGAATAGGTCCTGCGAAGGATTTGGGTGAAACTGACAGTCGCTTAACATTCCTGTAAAAGGCTCTGACTGGAACGCAGTCTGTATTAAACATGGTTCTTCAGCGTGATCGAAGTCAGATGCTGAGAAAATAGCCAGGCAGACTTCACCTGCGTTCCGCAAGTCGGTGTATGCAAATCTTCTCGAACTAGGGCACCAAAATATCTGGTACGAGTAATTTCCCCCTGACGTGGCGGGCAAGGAATCCACTGACCAGAATCTCTCTAGTGACTCATGGAAGGCTAGTGGGATGGCAGCCGTCCTATATTCTGAATAATCGGGACTGAAGTGAAAGACCTTGTTCATCACCGTACATGCTCCATGTCCAGGTGCGATGCTTAATGAGAGGGCACAGTACCAGTGACTCAGGGGCGATTTCCTGACGCTTTGGAGCAGGCAAAGTTTGACGTCTTTTGGATCTAGGGGGATATAAACCGCCGCTTTCTTCTGAGGGCTTGTGGTCTGAACATCTAGTATTTCATAAATTGCCAACCAACCTGAGGAGCATTCTTCGATCCAAGGCTGTATCACGCATGGTAGAGGCGCGGTTTTATTTTCCCATTCTCGACGGAAGAGACTGTGCCGACTAAGTTAAGCCAAGATCATCCATATATATGACATGAGAACTTACTCTGACGGGAAAATACTGAGGATCGCATGTTGACTTGCATCTGGTGAACTCACGGTGTGAGTGAAGGTTGGGTGCAATGTTTGTATGTGACCCCCTTCGGCCGGTTTCTCTAATTGCGGCGCGAGCGGTTCGAGCGCCCCAGCGTGTGGACGCAAGGAAGCGGCTTTTTGTGAAGAGAGTAACATCACCCCATATCTCTGATGGGCTTGAATGAAGGACGCGTCCCCAACTCCTATTCAGCTGCATTAAGTCATCGATAAACGAGTTTAATTCGGCGAGGAAGCTCTTGGCGCTCTCATTGACACAATTTTGAATCGACGTTTTGACATCCTCTGAACAGTTTTGCCAAGGATTACGGTAGTCTGAAAATGTGTACATGGCTTCGACCCAGACCGAGAGATTCAATCTCATGTGGAGGTATTTTGTAGCAAGCTCAAGCATTCCTTGTAGCTCGACGCTCGCATTGGTTCCATCATTAGCCGTGATTGCCCCTAAACAAAGTTCGATCCAGGACTGGCTAGAAAACCTGAGGAATGGCCACTGTCTGTCGAGCGCATCGGCCGAGACATCGGTGCCCATCCGGCCGGAGAGCGGCTGAATGGGGAGCTGGTAAGCTAGAAATGAGATACAACGGCTTGCCATTAAGGATTTGGATGAAGATATTCTTGGGATCAGGGCCGTTTGACATTCCGGCCGTAAACAGCTTTCCAGCGTAAATCGGAGCGCCGTGAGGTGTATATATTGGTAATGCCCATACATGCTCATTTCGATTAGACCGGAACAAGCTACGATGATGGCGTGATCGAAGGTCTCCGTCGATCCGTCCGCGTCGCCGTCCCAGCCTTCAGGGCAAATTGCATCCTTTAGACCCGGCGATGAGAGTGACGAGTATGCAACCCACATGAGTGCTTTCCGAGCTAATTCTTTGCTATATCGGTTCGAGGAGTTAATCCGGGCTTGGATTCGACAGTACATTTCGTCTAGGCGATCTAGCCCCTCTGTATCGGCCTCCATGATCGTTTCAAGCCGTTGGGATTTTGTCATTGCCGGGTCGTTCAAATAGCTGATCATGAGGCGCACCCAGAGAAACATCCCTTGGGCTCGATCAACCAAGTGTGCCATGATGATATGCTTATTGGTATGATCCGGGAGTAAGTGTTCTTCAAGTAGCGAATCGATCTCTGATTCAAGGAACATGGATATGTCTGGATCGAGTACTGTGCGGTTGAGTTGGATTCGACTTGTTTCGGGCACTGACCGGCGGAGTTTGCTACATCTGGCCGACTAAAGACGAGTACCTTAAGTTTATAGGTAGATGACCAATTGGTGAGCTGTTTGACTAGCTTGTCCTGCTCATCGCATTCATCAATCCCATCCAAGACGAAATAAAGGTTTGGTAAGTGAGGCAAGCACTGGGAGATTGCCTCAACAACTTGACACTCCGAAGCGCTAGTCTCTGTCGCCACTTGACTTGCCACAAGTGAAAAGATGTTGTGTATCTTTTCGAGGCGATGAAAATGATACAAGAGCTGAGATGCTAGAGTATTGTAGCAGTCGCGTTTCAAGCTTTTGGAGGTTGCTGTTTGGTTGAAAAAGTAATAACAAACCTCAGGGGGGTAATCGACGTTATTACAACCTTGATTGCTCAAACTCTTCGATAGCTGAAGCTGCAAGGACAAGTCTTTCTCGAACCGGGATTGCCTAGAGCTATTAATTTCAAGTACTATGCATGAGACGCAACATACATACCGTATACCCAGATAGAAGGGGGCGAGCATTCAGCTGGCGGGTATGGGATACCCTGAGCAAGCGGCCCACTGCCAGCCTCCCCCCATACTTGGAAGACTCTGTTGGTGAAAAGTCACTCCGTAGTCCTTTCGGCCTTCTCTTGATAGGCCTGCTCGTAGTTTCCTCTATAGTCTGGTGGGTTTAGCCAGCGAGCAATGGTTGTAATGGACTCTCTTATGGCACCCTGTCTGTAATTTAGGTAAGCAGGATAGGGGCTACCCGCTTCCAGCATCTTCGTTGTAGCGATGCTCCAACCGAGAGAGCCCACCAACAACTTCTTGATGCCTCTTCTGGGCTTGGCTTGCCTCTCGTTTGATATTCGCTTCCAGGGCATTCAGGGATGTGAACTCCAATTCCTCTAAAACGGTGGCTTGTTATCCTCTATGCTACTCAAGATCTTTCCGAATCTGACTTCAAATGGAGTCCACATGAGTCTAGCAATCACCGTAGGAGTCCTTTTTATCTCTAATATTGACTTAGTATCGGAGACAAAAAGGACCGGTTAACTTACTCCCATATCGGTCCGAGAAAACGCGAGCAGCTGCTCCAAAGAACTCAAAGAGGTTGTAGTTAATCCCTCGAAGCGACGTCTCCAACCTTGCGTGAATCGTTCCGGGACCCGATGCCAATGATTCATAGAGCTGTTGGTATCTAGGCAGTCTCGATGAGAGCTCTCGGATTATATCGCACAACTTTTCAAAGAAGGCCACAAATTGGGAGGAGAGCTATTGAATCTGTAAGATAGGCCATACATATGGAGAGGGCGACTCCAAAGTGAATAGATACCTGTAGGATTAAAAGAAGTGTCCTAAAAAGGATATTAGCCCATTCCGGGTGCGATCCACAGAATATCTCAAGAACTTCGAACTACGCTTGTAGGTTGTCTCCGATCTCTTGACGCCTTCCAAGGCTCGATTAATGCGCCGCTTGTTCTGGACTGGATGCTTCAAATTGCGAATGCTATCTAATACTTCCTCGATGGAGGAGCATCCACTGAATTGGGACTTCTCAGCCGAAGAAAGGGACGAAAGGAACGACTCACGAGTCTCGTGGAAGAGTCGGTCGAAGTCACGATTAGCAGATCTGGCGGCCATTGAAGCGATAAAGAACTTATACTTGTTGCTTAACGTAGCCCCTTGGGGATGGTAGAGGCATAAAACATGCCGGTCCGCGGTCCGCCTAAGAATTTGCCTGTCAGCACTGCCTGGCTGCCTGAGTGTTTTCTCGGCCACTTATCGAATAGGAACGAGTGTCTACTTAGGTATTCAATGTGCATCACGCATCACCCCACATATGAAGCACTGCGGGTGACACAACTGCGCCACTTGTATTTTGAAGTAGGAACGAAGAAAGGGAGGTCATTGACGCTTAAGAGAAGCGGGGGCAATTAATGTCCTTGCGGGCGGGCAAAAATGCTCGGTATAGTGATAGTGCAGACTGTGCCGGCTCCAATACCGTCTGGGCCACTGTACGTTCAAGTCTTAGAGACTATTAGAGGGGAAAAGGAACTTCGAGTCCTCATGGCAACACATTGCTCACCTTTTCAGGACTTGTCGGAGTATTCATAGTTGGCTGTCGGCTTACGCAGCTTCTATGGGAGGCTGGAATCGGCAGAGGAGGTGCTGCAGTACAGCGTCTCTCACTCCCCTGTGACGCTGAGCGATGACCGAACCTATGACCCAGGCAACGCGCTGCAAAATTGAAGAAAGCATCCCAAAATATATTCGTTCAGCAGGTGCAAGTTGTTTTTACATCGCGTTCTTGGCCTGGTCAAGTACATTAAGCGTCTGACGCTCATGCTTCACTTCGGCCTCGGCGCTGGCGACTGGTAAAGGGATGTTTGGGCGAGGCTGAGTTCCTTAATATTGACTGCAAGGAGAAATGTGAAGCGAAACGCGCGGTTGCGCTCAAGAAAGACAAACAGCTCCATCTCGTCTACGGCAGCGTGGAGGAACCGCCGAGAAGGGAATCGAGAAAGAGTGAACGGTTAAGGTGCTTATGGTATTTGTTAATGTTGATACTTGCCAACTTGATCCACTATGAGGCAGCATCGTAGTAGCATGGTACTGTTCCAGGGGGTATCATTAGGCACTTGGGCATCCGTAGATGAGGCCGGTCATAGGCATAAGAGCTGCGTAATTCCTTCCTTGTCTTTAAGAACCGACTTGTTCTCTTCCCACTTAATCCACGCCATGCCCTGTAAAAGACTGTCGGCAAGGTCGTCAATCTTTTTGATGCCACCATCTTCGCCGACCTCGTTGCTTTTTTTGACACTTGGCCTCCGTGCCCCCGGTTTCCGCTTCCAATGTTGAAAATAAGTCTCGATCATGGCTTCAACATCTTTATTCTGGGATAATATGATATCCCTCTCCTCAAGCCAGTTGCCCAGAATATCCATCTTCTCTTTCTTCATGGTCAACTTCGCCTTCTGACGCGTACTCCTACTCCCCGCCGCCTTTTCTTTCGGCGTGTGTGCCTCCAGGTCATCATCCACTGAAAGTGTCGACTGCGCCGCAACAACCCCCCGTGCAACAACTTCCGGGTTCCCGCCTTCGCTACCCAGCCAGAACGGCCCGGCGCGGCTCGGCGCGACCGACACCACCTCGCCGTCCCAGTGCCCACACTCCTTCAGGGTGCGGAACACGGCGTGCATCATGGCCTCGAGCGTGTTCACCCGCAGGGTCCACTCCTGCACCGGCGCGGCCCCATGCGTGCGAAACCGCTGCCGCTCGATCAGCACGTGCGTGGGTTCCAGCGGCAGCAGGGTCTGCCGCACAAACCGCACTGCCGTCGCCGACAAGGCGGACGGGCTGAATGCGTCACCGTTCTTTGCAGCGGAAGGGGAAGCGCTGACGAGGTCGTGCCGCCGCCAGGCGTGCAGGTGGACCTGCGGAGGCGTGCCGGCGCTTTGCGACACCATGGTACCTGGGCCGGATACTGAATTCGCGACCCCCGCCGGCGTCAAGAGGCTGTATGCTAGGTTCCGCAGCCCGAGGTCGACGCTCAGGATCCGGGGGCAGTCGCCTGTCGTACGCGAGGCCTGGCGGACGGGAGCCGCGCTCGCTGCTGCATCGGAGATGCGTTCTGCGATGTCCTTCTTGGTGCCGGACGTGGCGAGTCCGCAGAGGAAGGCGACGCGTTTTAGTTGTGCGAGTTTAAGCGATGACGGCACGACCGCGTCGCGTACCGCTGCGGCGGCGGCGACCATCACAACCTAAGTGTTTGATGATACAAAAAATGGCAACCCGTCTTAAAAGGGAGTTCCGAGGTGGAATCCAATCGCATCAGTTTCTTCAGGGGTCGCCTGCACTGCAACGCCTGCCCCCATGGGTAGGCGCTCAGACCTCCTGCAGCTGCACGACAGCTAATGAAACACAAGCCATATGCTTGGTTAGGGTACCTACCTCTACCCCATAGTTTTGGCGATCCTCGTTCGGCAGTTTCCGGGCCTCGGAGCCAGGCCGGAGAAAAGTGCAACTCCAGGAGAATTCTGCCGCTTGCTTAGTGATCAACAACAGCTGCAGGGTCTTTTTAGCCTAGTTTTGGATTTAAGTTTTCAGCTACACGCACATATGCAGCCGAACATTTGGAATCGTTCTTCTAGTATGTCGCAGCCGCATCTGCTCAGTAGTCGTATGACTCGAAGACTGAAGGAAATGATGCGAAGGGGGTGATTATAAATACAGTCGGTTGATTTCAATCTCGTCCCCTACTGTAGCACTATGCCGATTTAACCTATGGGATCCCGAACCGTCACGCAGCCCATATGTATATATATACGTACTGAGCCCCTCCATATAGCAGGCACAGAGCTTATTATATTGCACATGAAAGATTACCTCATCTCGATTATACAAAGTGCGCTCTATTACAAAACGTCATTCCCACTGCCCCGCCACCCTGCATGCCGCATCCTACAAGCTAAGCCCGGTCAAGTAGGCTTGATTACACGATATACAATCCCTCTTTACACACTCTCATTTTTGCGTTAGTCAGCCGGGCGCGCTACCTACGAAAGAGACATAAATCGTCAATGCGACCCCTCGGAATAGTCCTGGGTCGCATCTCTATTGTGACGACAAAGACGACACCACACAAGACCGCTGCAGTGAGACTAGCTTCTTTCTCTAAGCACTTCTCTACTACCCCGCAGACCATGGCGCCTATTTCGAAGGAGACCGACTTCCTCGTTATCGGGGGCGGCAGCGGCGGACTCGCTTCTGCGCGGAAGGCGAGCGGCCAATTCGGCGTCAGATCCATGATTGTTGAAGCCGGCCGTCTCGGTGGTACCTGTGTGAATGTGGGGTAAGAACGGTTTTGAGTATTCCCGTGCAGTCTCGTACCCGTCCTATATGAACTGTGATTACAGGGCTGACGAAGCTTATCTGTGTAGCTGTGTCCCCAAGAAAATTACCTTCAACGCCGCCGCCGTAGCAGAGACGATACACTCGGCCAAGGCCTACGGGTTCTCGGTAAAAGAGGAGAAGCCTTTCGACTGGACCCTGTTCAAGCAAAAGCGGGACGCCTACGTCAAGAGATTAAATGGGATCTACGAGAGGAACCTGGCCAACGACAAGGTGGAATACGTGCACGGCTGGGCGAAACTGCTGAACAGGAACGAGGTCGAGATCACGGCGGACGATGGCTCCAAGCACACCGTGCGGGCAAAGAAGATCCTGGTCGCCGTGGGCGGCGAGCCGACCATGCCCAAGAACATTCCAGGCGCCGAGTACGGCATCGACAGCGACGGCTTCTTCGACATCGACAAGCTCCCCAAGAAGGTGGCGCTCGTGGGTGCCGGCTACATCGCGGTGGAGTTCGCCGGCATGTTCAATGCGCTCGGCGTCGAGACGCACCTGTTCATCCGGCACAAGACGTTCCTGCGGGCCTTCGACCCCATGATCCAGGACACCATAACGGCACAGTACGAGAAGATCGGCGTCAAGCTGCACAAGGAATCGTCGCAGACGAAGGTCGAGAAGGACCCCGCCACCGGCAAGTTGACGGTCTACTACAAGGATAGCGAGCACGGCGAGGGCGCGAAGCTCGAGGACCTCGACCATCTGATCTGGGCCATCGGGCGCAGCCCTATGACGAAGAACATCGGCCTCGAGGAGGCGGGCGTCAAGCTCGACGAGAAGGGCAACATCGTCGTCGACGGCTACCAGAACACGTCGGTCGACAACATCTATGCGCTCGGCGACGTGTGCGGCAAGGTAGAGCTGACGCCGGTGGCGATCGCGGCGGGACGGCGGCTCTCGGAGCGGCTGTTCGGCGGCGAGGCGTTCCGGGAGGCGCGCCTCGACTACACCAACATTCCGTCGGTGATCTTCGGGCACCCGGAGGCCGGCAGCATCGGGCTCACGGAGCCGCAGGCTGTCGAGAGGTACGGGCGCGAGAACCTAAAGGTCTACACCACCAGTTTCGTCGCCATGTACTACGCCATGATGGACCCCGAGGACAAGGGCCCCACGCGCTACAAGATCATCTGCGCGGGGCCCGAGGAGCGCGTGGTCGGCATGCACATCCTCGGCGAGGGCAGCGCCGAGATCCTGCAGGGTTTCGGCGTCGCCATCAAGATGGGCGCCACCAAGAAGGACCTCGACTCGTGCGTGGCCATACACCCCACGAGCGCCGAGGAGCTGGTCACTATGAAGTAGGCTATTGCGTACGGTGACGGGGGAGTCGGTTGAGGTGGGATGTATACTGGCCCCGGGATCTAAGCGTCAGATACCAGGGACGAAAAATATTTGATGCATATAGGGGGTATATATATACATGTAAATATATATATAAGCGGGCAGGGGGAACTGAGCATTCCAAATCTCAGCAAATATTGGGACAATTGTGCTACGGTGAGGATAACGGCGTGAGTGTTAACATTTTCGTGTCGCTAGCGATTATGTCCATTACGCTTTTCCCTAGCATATGGTATCATAATATCAGCGCAGCACACCCCTTTCACATAGACGGGTTGCCGCGATTTCCCCTATCCGCTATAATGGCACGGGATTGGGGCGCTCCACGCGAAGGCATGCTCCTTCCCGTAGGCCCAAATACAAGGCCCGGGCCCTCACCCTAAACCACCGGGGTGGCGCGCGAGCGTTCGTCAATCGTCCCAGTCCACCTCGTAATGCCCCTCCTCGCGCTGCGTGCTGACCCACTCCTCGCTCGCGAGCCCCCTGAGCAACCGGCGCTGGAGGTCGGCGCTATCCTTGTGCCAGTCGCAGGCGTAGTCGCAGCCGGGGAAGTCGGCCTCGCCGAAATACCTGCAGATGAGGCGGTGGCGGCACGCGCTCGTGCTCTCGCAGTACTCGGCGAGGGCGCGCAGGCTCTCGGCGCGGGCCTCGAAGTTGGACATCTCGTTGCCGTTACTACCGTTGGCGTTGGCCGCCTGGCGGTGGTGGTCGCGCATGACCATGCTGCTGACGCGGTCCCGGTCCTCGCGGCTGTAGTACAGGAAGCAGTAGGCAGCGTTGCCGTCGCGGCCGGCGCGGCCAGCCTCCTGGTAGTAGCCCTCGAATGACTTGGGAAGGCGCCAGTGCACGACGAAGCGCACGTTCTCCTTGTCGATGCCCATGCCGAAGGCCGTCGTCGCCACGATGACGTCGTAACCCGGCTCGTCGGCCACCCACTTCGCCAGCGTGCGCTCCTTGGTCTCGCTCGACAGCTTGGCGTGGAAGGGCGCCGCGCCGACGCCCTCCTGGCGGAGCCGCGAGGCCAGGTTCTCGCACTCGTCGCGCGACGTCGTGTAGATGATGCCCGGGACATTCTCGGGGCGCTGGTTAAGCGCCTCGATCTCTCCCTTCCGCTCGCTGGTGGAACGTCGTTGGTACACGCCTCGTATCCACTTGAGGAAGTCGTCGAAGCGTCGGTCGTCCTCGTCGCGCGTGAAACGAATTTCTAGATGCAGATTCGGCCGGTGGGCTGTCATGGTGAAGGTGCTGAGCCGGTCTGGGTCGGCGTCCAGCCCGAGAGTCGCAAGCACGTCTTTGCGGACCTGACTGTTGGCGGTGGCAGTTAGGCACATGAGGGGAACGTCCGGGAACGACTCGCGGAACCAGGAGAGTCGTTTGAAGTCCTTGCGGAAGTCGTGGCCCCATTCTGAGATGCAGTGGGCTTCGTCGATGGCGATACGTGCCAATTCCCGCTGTTCGTGGACGACCTTCAACCTCTTTCGAAAGTGCTCTTGGGCGCACTGTTCGGGAGTGACGTAGAGTAGTCTAATATGTGGGTGGCCGGTTCTCAGGTCGTTGAGGATGCTGTCTCTCTCAGACGAAGATGTGTTACCATTCAGCGAGCTGGCGTTGATACCGGCAGCCCGCAAAGCTTCCACCTGGTTCATCATGAGACTCAGGAGCGGCGATACGACGATTGTGACTGCAGTTCCACATTAGACCATCGAGATCATCAATAAAGTACAGTTGTATGCGATGCTTACTCCCTTGATCCAGCACAGCCGGTAGCTGAAAGCATAGACTCTTCCCGAAGGAAGTGGCGGCCTGGACGAAAACATCTTTGCCCTCTAGTGCAGCCTGTATGATCTCTCGTTGAAACGGCCGGAAGGCGACCTTGTTGAACTGCTTCCGCAGCGTGTATTCCAGATCATGGGAGAAATTGGAGCTGGATCGCCGCAAAGGAGGCATCTTGTCAAGCGAGATGGTCTTTAGGAACGGTATGAGATTAAAGTTTTGTCTCGGCCCACATCCGACAGACCCAGCATCACACCTATCCGGCCGACAGAGAGTCCCTGGTAAACACTGCTGCGGTCCGCTCCCCACGTGGCATTTGCATTATCGAATCGAGATTCCGAATGGATCCCGAACCGATCTGTTGGATGCGGAACAAAATTGCAGAACCCCCGAGAGCCCGTTGGCGGATGCGGTAGCCGAACTTGCTCAGCTTCCTAATATAAATTGCATGTGCATGACAGCCTGCATGCACCTATTATTAGCATCTAGAGTTGCAGTCTGATCTCGATCAGGATGGTTGGACCGTTGAATCCAACAACCGATTTCGAAGACTTGATCTGATACTCATCCGAGTGGGTAGAAGGTTACCTCTCAGTCAGAAAAGCGATGGTGAATATATGGGAGCAGATTAAAAATCGCTCACAATCGATTCGCATGGATTGGCTTCATACCCTGGAGGGGTTGTAGAAGGATGAGGCTCTGTTGTTCTGCGTCGCCATTTCAACCCGGTCCCCCGTTTGGTCTCCGCTCCCGCGTGGCGTCTGTTTAGCGAGGAATAATTCGTTGGTGCCTTGCATTTTCCGGGGCGCACTAGGTACCTAGCAACGGACATTTCTCAATGTTCGTGTTCCTTCTGTTGTCACAAAAAGACCCTTTCTTGGCATTCCTCTTGATGTTCTTCTTGGGGGCTTTACTGGTCGGTGGTTTGGCCTCAGCACTACCACCAGCGTGCCGAAATATATCAAACGCACTATATTGGCTTGAGCATCACCCCCGTAACAGGCTGACAGCCAGTAAAATTTACTGTGCCTAACGTAGAGTAAGGGGGAGGTGAAAGTCACACCAGCCACAACCGTCATGGAAGTGGGTCTTTTTGCTGTTGTACTCACGAGTGTTCCTCACACCTGAAAAGACCCAACCAATGGCCCCCTCCCTTCCCTTTTCAAAGCGACACGGCGGCTTACAGGCTTTCTACGTGAGATCCGTCATCAATTGATCTATCACAACCTGAATCGATGTTAATGTGGTATCGCGTGGCGGAGGAATGGAAGGATTATCCGGATACCCCTTTTTTTCACGTTGTATAATCTATCCCACTTTTTAAAACTCCTGATGCGCGTTTTGTATAGTAAACAAAGGAGAAGAGGCGCCCTTCGTTCGCCTCCAAAGTCTCCTTTGAATGTCTCAAGTCTCCAAACTGGAATATTAAGCGCCTCCAGTCACGCTTTACCATTACGAACCGCCAACCGTTATCCCCCTTCTGTTTAAAGGTTAAAATAAAAGACAGGCGAAAGAAGGACAACGACGTCAGCCCACTTCGAAACCAGGGGATTGGGCAGCTAGGGGAGACTACCGATAACCGACAGAGAAACCTTACTTCATGTGGTCAGACACTCGAGAATCCCCACAGCCTCCCCAGCAAAGGCCCAGCCTCAGACCGCCAAGGTCTATATCCACCTCTTCCCAATTGCTCACTCTCGTGTATGTACTGCAACGATACCCATGTCCATTTCTCTCATCATCCTGACCTATCGACCCGGCCTGTTTCAACTTCGAACATTTTCTCGTACGCCATCGCCAAGGACTGTCTCGTTGAAATACACATCTGTCGTCCTTCAACTTCGTCCCCGTCTCATATTTTCTTAACCCCCCTCTCATCCTCCTCGCCGCTGCCAATTCTAAGCTACATGCAGCTCCTGAGTGGTTGCCGACTAACACCGAACAACTATAACCACAACGCCGATCATCGACATACCCGACTTCATCTCCCATTAAAGTCCTCTTGGATGAACCCGATTCTAACTCCGCAGTGCATCATTATAATCCCACGATGGTCTTAAAACTTAAGGTCTCTCTTGTTACTTATTCAACGTCTCAACCCCATCGGGCCTAGATACCCCAGCATTATTGGTTCATAAAGCCCGATTTCCTCGTTGGGCTGAAACCATTCCCTGAGTCCACTGATTCGAACCACGCGCACATATACAAACAATATCCGGGGCTAGTACGGCCCTCAGCTCTTTCCGTCATGAGTATCGCATTCAATGGGATGGGTGCTGCCACCATCGCGCCTCCATCTTCCTCTATCAGACCCTATCCTCCAAGTCCGACTCAAGGAATGAGACGATTTCCTCCTCCTTCAGCGACCGCCATGCCCCCGCCTCCGCCCATACCCGAGAAATACCATGCAGCCTCCAGCAGCGGTGCCTCGAGCCTCTCGGTTAACACTTGTCTCACGCCCAACCAAGTCATCTCACTGGCGAGGGAGGCTATGAACAATGCTATTCAGGAGAACGAGAGTCAGGCTGCCGAAGCCAGCGGGGTTAGCAATGAATTGAAGCCCGGAATTACCATTGATTTGAGCCGCAAGAAGATACAGGAGCTGCCGGATGAGGTGGTAGATATCATTAAACATGAGCTAGAACGGTCAGTCCGGAAGTCCTTACCCTTCGTCCGGTGCCTAGATGCTGACATGATATCTTCCTTGGACACAGCCTTGCCCTTTCACACAATAAGCTATCGTCCTTCCCGGCCAGGTTTTCCGAGTGTACATCCCTGCGGTACCTCAATGTTCGGAACAATAAAATAGAAGAGTTCCCGTTGCCGGTAACCTCGCTTCCCCCCGTCTTTCTTTGGCTGGATGTGGATAACTGACCTATCCCGTAGTTATGCGGCCTTAAATCCTTAGAGATATTGGATCTGGGAAGGAATAGAATTCGGATTCTGCCTCCCGATATTGCAAAAATGACATCTCTCAAGGTTCTTTCCGTACCAAATAATCGGATAGAGGAGCTCCCTCTTTGTCTGGCCGATATGGCCTCGTTGCAGGCTCTCAAGCTAGAGGGAAACAATATCACCTTTCCGCCAAGGGAGGTATTACAGGTCCAGGCGATTACTCCTCCTAACGAGGGGTTCCTTAAGGAAAGCGAAGTGAATGAGGTCGTTCTGACTGCTCACATCAAGAAGTTCATGAAGCAAAGATTGCAGCAAGGCTACAGAGAGAGAGAGCTACAGGACGGCGGGGATGAATTTGGCGATATGGTCGAAACGCCGCGGCCGCCTCTCAAGAGGGTTGCCAGCGGACGCTTCCCCGTTAAGGTAAACGGCAGTGATGTATCCGATATGCGCTCGCCCGCCAACCCTCGTGCGCCGCCAATCCCATCGCGGTCGCATGCCCGTGGTCTCTCGGCACAGAACACAGCTCTACGTCGGCCGGGCGTCATGCCCTTGACCATTGGGAACCCGAACGAGCGACTCCGATCGAACAGCGAGTCCTCGTTCCAGACATCCAGGGTCGAACGTCCATCCGAGAGGCATAGGCGTATGGGCATCGTCTCGAAGCGGGCTAATGAGCTGGGGACCTTGGACGAAACTGAAGCGAATAACCGCTTCAGCCATTACCGGGGCCTGAGCCACGGCTCGTCTATGACCGGCACAGTGAACACGTCTGGCCCTGCGGCGGCCCCCGGCAGCCCGCCGGAGCCACTGCTTCAACGACCGAATTACGTGCGGCGCCTTTCCGTATTACCAGAGCAGCGCCGTGTATCCAAAGTTTTCAACCCCGTTGTCGAATCCGCAAAAGGCATACTCTACTCGATCTTTCAGATTCACCCGATGATACAGCTCTTTACGAGATTGACCAGCGACGGAACTGCTAAGCGGTCAAGCCTAGAGATTGTCTTCTACAACACCAATGTCCACGTCGAAGAGTTAGAACAGGAGATTCAGAGACACGAATTCGCCATGGACAACGGTGGAGCCACCCCGCAAGAGAACGAGAATGTTCAGCGGGCTGTTCTGACTCTGATAAATGCCTATAGCCATATCTGCTCGATTTTGGCTGCAAACATGGACAGCATCGTGGATAATGGAGATCCGCGATACATCCGTACCATGCTAATGCTACTGTATAACAGCATCATGGAGCTTCGCGTGACTGCGAACGAGGCTTCAACGGGTACGCCCGGTTACGTACCTAGTTATAGATCGCGAACGCCCGGGCTCGGCGATACCCTCAAGCCGCACTCACGACAGAATTCGGCGACGCCCACGCCCACGATTGAGCGTCCCGGACCTGCGCTTCGAACAAGGCCGGGAGTGTTTATCCACAACCCCAGCACCCTCCGTGTAGTGACAGACGTCTCCAGCCCATTTTCCAATGGCGGCATGAGGACCGCCCAAATAGCGTCTACACCCCGATCCGGGGAATCTTTCGTGTCGAGCATAGACAGTCGTTATGGACCTGACCCTACAGCTGAAGAACGCCAATTTGACAAGATATTCCTATCTTTACAAAAGTCATCGGATCTCGTCATGCGCACCCTCCCTTATTTTCTGATGCAGTTCAACGCTGGCAGGCGCAATGCAGAAGTTAGTCGGGCTTCGGACCACGTCATTCATTGCTGGAAGGGTCTGGTCGAGAAGTGCAATATCGCCGTTAGAGAAACGGAGAAGCTCAAAAAACGTCTATCACGTATCAAGCTGAAGGAGCCGGGTGTCAGGACCGACCCAGCATTTTGGAATCTCTGCAAAAGTTTCATAGACTCTTGGGCCGAATACGGCAGCAGGTTGAGATATTCCATGGAGCACATCATCTTGCCAATGGATACCCGCACCAGACTTCGACCCATCCAGATTAGTGTCAAGGAGACGAACCAAGCCATCATGGCGTCTCCCTGGGCGCCCCTTTTCCGACAAGCTGGCGGATATACCGACCCTCCTAGCCATTACTCGCCAGGGCATTATCCCTCGAATTCTTCCACGCCGCAAGTGCAATTACCCATGACGCCTCAAAGTGCTGCTCTAGGGCCGGCCGTCCAGGCGACCGTCCCGTCGACGCCACAAAGCGCTTCTTTCGCTAACGCTTTTACGGGCAACGTCTTTGAGCGGGCTGACGCACTGATGGCTATGGGCGGCCTTTCCTTCTCTAGAAGTGGGACGATGAATAGCAGCATTTCCACGACGTCGTTAAATTCGATGAGTTCGGGTCACGAGGAGCGCCCTAGCTTATCGAACATGTTTAGCCCGAACGGGAGTACCGGCCACATACCATTCCGGCTCAACGGTGGGGTAAAGCCTACGTTCTAGTCGACACGTAGCTTGTCTTCCAGGCGATTTCCGCCTCGCGCACAGCTGCGCTAACAAAGCATCCTCCTGGTCTTGGTTATCTATTGGCCCCGAACGGGCCAGCGTGAGTCATTCGTCACTCCGCGGCCAGGAACTGGGACATAATTCAGGATCTCGAAAGCAACGGTCAAGGTGTTAAAAGCAAGCAACGAACGACCATCCGTTAAAGTCCACCGGGCTCCTTTGGATGGCATTTCAACCTTGATGGTGGAGCTTTCTTGTCTAAGTGTATTGCATATAGGGTTTCGGGCCACGGACTAGAGATGGGATAGAGAAACGGAACCAAGCATCGCATCAACGGCCGGAGTTAGGAGTCGGCCGCATTTTCTCGGCACTCAATATCCGATGCAGTTTGCTTTTCCGCTGTAAAAGTATTATTGATAATGTTTGGAATATGAGATGAGATCTTGAAAGAGTTTCTTCGGGCCCGCGTTCTAGTGCTTTCCACTGCGAATGTGACGCACCGTATCCCTGCTCGTCTCAACCATTACGGGAGTTGAATGGCATTGTACGCAGGGCGGTGGTGATAGTGTTTGGCTTGGCTAACGCTGGCTGCTGCAAGCCGAATCGGTGTCCTCCAATCAACAAGGCTCAAGAACCCCGCAGTGTCCCATGCAGCTTCATGAAAACGTGGGACTGAACTGAATATCGTTCCATCCATCAAAGAGCCGCCTGAAGCGGCAACTATTACAAGACACTACCTACGCGGCGTCTTTTATAGCTAGCTCTCTTATCGACCGTATACAGGGTCTAGGCTTCGAGATTTATATATGGGGTGATTTCTACCACAACATTGGGGCCCTAATCCGTGACAGGCCATGTCTACAGCCGCAGCAGCAACTTCGAGCGCGGCCATGTCGTCGGCGGTGCCGCCGGCGGCGTCCGTCCCCGCAACCTCCGGCGGTGGCGAGGCTTCGCCCGACAACGGCGCATCTACGGCAAGCAGCGCCGCGGTAGCAGCTACTGCCGCCGGTCCCCCGAGCGGCAGCGTTGCGTCGACAGCGACGACTAGCACCAGCTCGCCAAGCCCGGCTGTTCTCCCCCTTCCCCTGTCATCAGCTACAACCGCCACCTCTACCTCATCTTCGCGTCTGCAGCCGCACTCTCCCGCGTCCTCCTCCTTCGCCTCCTCGCATGCGGCGCAGAGCATCAGCCTCCCGTCCCCGGCCACGGCCGTCAGCACCGCGACGGCCGTGAGCACGACGACGAACGCCAACCCACCGAACAACATCAACCCCATGGCCCACCCGGCCCTCAACAACCACGGCATCCCCAACGCCAACCCCGCCGCCGCCGCGAACCAGCCCCCAGCCCCCGCCATCCGCACCGCCGGCCCCTCAATCGCGGCGACCCTCCCCTCCTCCTCGAACCCCCGCCACGTAGCCGAGGCGCGCGCGGCGCTCGTGGCAACGGTGTCGAACCTGCTGGACACGGAGCTGCAGGGGCGGGCCTCGCTGCTGCACGGCAACGCGGCGGCGCTGGAGCGGCAGCGGCGCGACGTGTCGCGCGCCGCCGAGGGGCTGCGCCGCGAGAACGACCGGCTCGCGCGCCTCGCGCGCGACGCCGGCAAGGCCGTCAAGGAGCTCGGCAACGTGCAGAACTGGGCCGAGGTCCTCGAGCGGGATTTCCTGGTGCTGGAGGAGACCGTGAGGCTCGTCAAGAAGGGGGACGGCGCGGAGGACGAGGAGGAGGAAGAGGACGGGACCGGCAGCGATGGCAGTGGCGGGAGTTGCAGCTGTAGCGAGTGCTGGTCCGGGAGCGAGACGGGGAGCGTCGTCGGCGGCGATGCGGATGGTGCCGCCGGTCCGGGTTCGAGGGTCAAGGTCGAGCTCAGCGACGCCGTCGTGGAGAGCCTGGCCGAGGCTATGGCGACAGAGGGTTTCTTCAAGGCCGCGGCCGTGGACGAGGGCGAGGGCAACGGCAACGGCAAGGGCGGGGCATCCGCGACCGGGGATCGGGAGGCGATGGAGTTTAGAGATGAGTCTGCCACGGCCGACGCAGCTTCTACGAAGGCCGACTCTGTTCGGCCATAGTAAGCAGAAATGGAGGAAGCCAGTAAGTCACAGGTTTGACTAGAATATGCAGGCGGCTATTGGGATATGATGTTGGAGTTTTCTGGCAACAGGGTCTAACTGATGAGATACGAATTTTACGATGTTATAGGTATGTATGGATAGGGACGAGATACCAATGTCTTAGAATAGGTCCAGGACAAGGACATCATATTAATTGTTTGATAATGCATCTCTACCCGGATTGCGTGCTAGCGAAAGGGAAAAGAAAGATACGGTCATTCAGGATAGGGTTCACGCCTATGCTGCTTCTACTATTGGGTCCCATCTTAAGCTCATGCGGCAGCGCTCTCAACAAGCGAAGTAAGTAGACCGCCCACTTCTTCAGCATAATGTCCTTCTGCGACATATCCTATCCTTTCACGTGCTAAGAGATGGGGTCTTGATAGGAATCATGTGCGAGTCTCGTAACTAGCATCCAACATCAATTAACGTTAACTTCTTCGTGTCTATTCTAGATTTGCACGCGGAGCTTCATGTCCCATTGCTACCCTGAGGCTAGCCAATTGCACGCAACGGATCTCATCACCCCTTTTTAAGCAACACATATGGTGGATTCCTCACATCAATGTCAGTCCACGAGATCGATACGCATGTAGGCCACAGAATGGCTTAAGCGATTCCGGGCAGGATGACGTATCGCTTCTTCTTGTACTTGTCGCCGAACTGCTTGCGGTAAGCCTTCTCCTTGCCCCATCCCCATGTCCACATGAAGTAGGTACCGATCGAGATGAAGAGAACAAGGGCCGGGCTGCGGGCAACCATGATGATTCCGATCCAGGCGATGATCTCGAACATGTAGTTAGGGCACGTCACGAGGCCGAAGCCGTGGCCCTTGGGGATCTTCCGCGCTGTCTCGCCCGGCTTTCTCAGGGTGGAAAGGTAGTAATGAACATTGGCATTCGCGATCTCGCCGAAGAAGTACAGGGCCAGCCCGAGATAATTGATAGTCATATTCTCGGCCTTCGCAGCGGGTGAGAATGGGGCGTAGATTTCCAAACCGCCCAGGACACCGGCAAAGACCCAGTAGAAGAACGAGTTACGGAAGATGTAGGCGGCGGGCATGGTGTTGGCCGAGAACTTGTGCACGAACACGGTCTCGAGCTCTCGCTTAACGAAATGCGCCATGATCATGCCAAATGCGATCTTCTGAGTGACCGACAGCTCAGAACCCGGGTTCGGCTCGGGTAGAGTGTTCTTGAAGAGATGGTAAATCGGCGGGTAGACGTAGTGTCGGAGGCCAAGGAACAACGGGTGGAAAATAAGCGGGCCGAAGTATTCGGCCATGTAGACAGTCCGCCATGCGATTTGGGGGCCTTAAGAGCCGTCGTCAGTACGCAGCATAGAGAGGAAGGATTTGCTAAGTGGGGGTTTTGACGACATACCGAGATCCTTGACGAGGATTTCCCCTTGCTTGATCACATCTGCCTGCTCTCGGATCAGGGAGTTCTTGTCCTTCAGCGTCTTCTTAGACGCCGGATCGAAGATTCCGATCCGGTTGAAGTCGGAGATCCGAGCTGCCTTGGCCAATTCCTTCTTCACGTACTCAACATTGGCATCCTCGGGGAGGTCAATGGAGCTTGGGAGACCCTTGATGGGCTTCTTGGGAGCTGAAAATTTGAATTGATTAACCTCCCAC